>JAAAKE020111240.1:0-37049 GCA_010014785.2 Anisolabis maritima
TTAATTTAATTAAATAAGGACGGAGTCTAAAAGGCCTCAGATGTCCAAAAGGACTTAAAAAAAAAAAAAAAATAGAAAAGAAAATTTTATCATAGTGGTTTTTAACAGGTGCTCCTTGATGATGATATAAGTGAAACGTTTTAATATTTTTTTTTTAATAATAAAGTTGTTTATATGAAAATAAGAGAAAACCGCTCAAGAGTAAAGTGGACCTTAAAAAATTTTGGGGCGGATATCGTTAGTTAGTATTGTATATTTCAAAGATGATCTGAAAAATAATTGATATATGAATTTTAATCAAAAACATTAAAACGAATTTTGAGAAATTCTAAAAAACCAAAAAAATACCTAAGTACTAGTACTCTTTGATCTATTTCATTTAAAATCTTCTTGTCGCATGCAATTTAGGCACCTAACTTAAATATCAAATTAGAGCCTAAAAGTTCTCTTGTTTTTGAGATATTTTATTCACACATACTCAGGAATTGCGAGACTCACTTATTTTGACTCTGGGAAACTCAAAATTAACTTTCTTTGAAATTTCGACATTAAATTAAATGCGATCGCAATACTTCCCCTATGTTAGATTTAAAGGTAAGAGAGAGAAAAAAAAAAAGAGAAAATAGTCAAGGTTCAAATTTTAATAACTAAACTGGGGAGCACACTAGCTATAAGGACACTAATTACTCTTTTGATTTATTAAATTTTCCTACAAAGAGCTCTAAAAAATTTTAATTCATACAATGAATGACCTATCTACGCCAAAATAGATAAGATTTAATATTACTAATAAAAGTTTCACAAAGAAAAAAATAGAGCATAGTATTGGAGACATAAAAAAACATAAAAAACATAAATATTTATAAATTCTTTCCCAGGGATCCTCAAGTAACCAAGACAGGTGTCCCTGTAAAAATGAGATTATTAGCTAACGAAATATATCAGCTTTATTAAATCATGTCTGTTTCTTTAAGTAAAGATAAAGAAGTATAAAATAAAAAATAGATTATATTGTATTGAATATTAACATTTAAAATACCGCAGGAGTATGAAAAATCTGAATAATATATCATACTAAATTTTTGTATATTGAAGAGAATAATTGGATGATAGTTGACATGTTTTAACACGCCTCTAAAGTAATATGAACATTTTTTATGAATCTGCAGGAAAGTTGTTGCCAAGAGATCAGAAAGGAGTTGGGAGAAAGAATTCAATGGCAATGCGTTTCTTTGCTTTATGATAGCTTTTTTTTTTTTAAATGAAAAAAATATATTGAACTCTTTTATGTATTTAATAATAATAGATGACAGGGAAGAAAAAAGATAATTTAAGATGGAGGAATTTATGGTTAAAAAGGCAATCGATCTTTGTCCTTTTGGCGTTGTAGACAAGGGATAAGTTGGAAAATTTTCTTCTAATTGGCAAAATAAGTCTCTTTAAAAAAAATGTCAAATAAAAAATTGAAACAATCGGAAATTTGTTTGATATTTTAGAGGCAGTTTAAAGCCCTCTATAGCTTCTCTTTTAAATATATAAATCAGTAAGAGATGGAAGTGAATTCTGATGGTTTTTCTTTTCAATCTAACATCAAATATTAGAGATTATTAAACTTATAATTTTTTATGAATAATTGAATGTAAGCAAGATGAGTGGATCTTGGTCAAGAAAAGATACATACAGACAGACAGGAAGAGAGACAGATGCGTCCGCAATGCGGCATTACTTGGCGCAAAGCCTTCTCTTCTCCAGTAAAATGAATTACTCATCTAGAATCTAATCTCTCCAATGGAGCAAACAATAAAGAGGTATTTTACATTAATTAATATTAATTTAAGTCTAACTAAAAAAACATATTGAATTTGAAACAAAGAAACTCCACAGTGTCCCAGGAGAAGTGGCAAGAATCTTTCTTGATAAATGAGTTTAAATTTTCTTCGAATATATAAAAACAATATTTTAAATTTTTATTAGACAAGACTCTAGTCTGATAAGCCAAAGTTTCCGTTCATACAACTAATTACACCTGAAACTAAAGAAATTGTTGGATTGTGCGAATGTAGATTTTTAATCTAACAAATGAAAATTTATAATTAAGAGATGTTTCGACCAAACTTTATTTAGTCATCTTCAATTATTTGAGGAAATATTCGTATGAATTAATAAAATATATGTAGACATGGGTCTTTTGGCCGAGTCGTTGTTATTCAAATCAATGCTTCAAGAATGATAACTCTTTGAAAGATTCAAAGTCAATGTTTCGAAGAGCTATGTAACTTACTTTGAGACTTTCAGAGTGCTATTGCCCTTAGGAGCATTTATTTTATTAACAACTAGAACAATAATTACAATATATTAATATATATTATTAATTTATTTGAATAATTATTCCTCAATCGTTGAAGATAGCTAAATAAACTTTGGTCTAAATGTCTTTTAATTAGGAATTTTCATTTGTTTGGTTAAAAAAACCTCAGTGGTTGCAATCTCATCCTCAATTACCAATCTACAGCAACAAATTCTTCTTTTGAAACTAAAGATTTTATCTTTAGGAAAAAAGACACAATTAACTTATCAGTTTCCACTAATCTGTAAAGGATCCATTAATAAGGGTAGCCAATCGATCAGTAATAATGAATGTATTAGGAATCGTGTAAAAAGTATAAAAAAAATATCTATTTTTTTTTTGGAATCGCAATTACATATATTATATATATATTACATATATATAGATAAGAAAAAGTAATAATGTTGGATTTGAAACGGATAATGTTTTTTATTAATGAATATAAAGTGTAAAATCCGCTTTAGATATTGGATTTGTTGAAATACTAAATATGGATGGAGGGTAAGTTATATTAATACAATATATAATAATGGTAGTGTAATATAATGATTAATTAATGGCACAATAGATTTGAATCGGTTGGGATTCAAATGCAAATATCTTGAGATTGGATAGAGATTTGGTGGGATTCTCGAGGCAATCGATTCCGCCTCTCGAATTTAAAGGGATTATCCCCTTTTGTTTACCATCGTTGGCAGAAATTCTTATATGTGGGCTTATATTTAGTTTTAAAATTGATTTGAAAGGATTTAATCGATAAAAAAAAGATTAGCGGGGAACGATCTTAACTAACCTTGTTAGGAGAGAGAAAAAAAAGAAAGAGACCAAAGAGGATGAAGAGAGAGAGAGCAAACCAGCAACTCACCTAAAAAAAAAAAAATAGAAGTTAACTTTTAATATTAATTAAATAAAGATTTCTGAATATGTGTTGATCTTAAATTGTGATTAAGAAAATAATATAAAGGGGAAAAAGGTGTTAGAAAAGGTATGAGGGAGTGGTGTGTATTCATGGGGGTCTAGGGAGTCCCCTCAAGTGAAGGAAAATTACAAAAATTAAAATTAAAAAATAAACGCTTTTTTTTTATTTATTTAAATTATTGAAAAAGAGAAAAATAACTTTTAATATTTTATTTAATTTCCCATTAATAATATTTTGTTTCAATGAACGCCCTAACTTTTATAAAAATTTATTTTCCACTTTTTAGTACATATTAAATTAGAGCCTTTTTTTTTTTATTTTACACTTTTTGGTCCTATTTATTTTTTTAAACATAAACATTTTTAGAGCTCCTGAGGTTACCATTAGAGGTAATCCTTGGCAATTTTAATTTATGTATTTTTATTTCCGTGAAAATAGGTTTTTTTTTTTTTTTTTTTTTTTTTTATAAAATATACAAAAAATTTTTTCAAACAAAAGTTGTTCAAATTGATGAATAAAATAATTTTGTATATGGCCTTTATTTCGCTAAAGTTAATAGTTAAAGAGATATTTTGATTTTTTGAGTTTGAAAATCAAATGAAGTGCTCTTGTAAATATGTCGATTTTTTTCTCGTTGTCATTAGAAGTGGCATTAAATATAAAATTTTAGATCTCTAGCTCATCGGTAATCGTAGCTGACATTGAATTTTAAATATACGAATATGGGATATAGCTTCTTATTTAATTAAATGACTCTCGCCGAAAAAAAAATTCAATAAAACATTAATTAATATAAATACACGTATTGACCTTTTTGTTTTTCTTTTTAGCCTAATATCTTGCTGCCTCATTCATTATGCTTAAATATGTATATATAATTTTATATGAACTCTCTCAAGTGTTGATACATCATCTTAATTTCAATTTTTTTTACTTTAATCATGTTTGATGCAATTTTAATAATTTTTTTTAAATCTTTTTTGATTTGAGGCCATTTTAGACTCCGTTTTATTTATATTTAGCAAGTTAAGTGAGATGGACAAACTTTTTTTATTAAAGTCTCGTGAACATATACTAAGTCAGGCAGGCTGCACAAAATGTCAAAATGTTTTTAACTAAGATCCGATATGTATAATTTATTAATGAAACTAACATACAATATAATTGGTTTTAACAATATTACTATTAATGAGATGAGAGCTCTGTTAGTTGAGATGTGAATTTCGACTTATTGAAGTTCTATCACGAAAAAGATACAAAATAATTTTATCCCATAAAAATATTTTATTTTTTATGTTTTGGTTTTTAATAATTTTTCATTTTACATATATTAAGTATAACATAATATGGATAAAGATGTTCGGAGGAATGAGAGATAAAGGTCTTAATTATCACCCAATTTCAAAAGATTTGGTCCAGCAAATGCTGAGAAAATCGTGGTGCACGATCAATATTGTGGAATCTGTTTTACGGTTCCCTGCAGACCGATTTAATACCTTCTTAGACGCTCCTAAGGCTATAAAGTTGTTAAGTTTTATCCTTTTCCGATGAGTGGTTCCAGAGAGATAAGCCAAAATAAAAGCTACACACACATTTATATATATATAAACATTAAGATTTTCGCATTTTTGGGGTCCTTTTGACATGAAACATGAGGAAAGATATTTTAAAAAATTGAGGAGTTAAATTTTTGATGATCATAATAGTTCCCCCTTACTTTTATATAATATAAAATCGAAATAAAGAAAATTTTTTTAAATAAAATAATTAAAATTACTCAGATGATTGCATTCACTATTAAGGAGGCTTTGTAGGTTAGTTGTCTTTCCGGCATTAGTTAAATATATTAAGATAAATTCTATAATTTTTACGATATTCCATATATGTTTATTTTTATTAGTAGTCAATTAATTCATATATCAAATATTACACATGCCAAGAAGCGAACTAGTGATCCTTAGATCATAGAGCTTTATCTCTGATCTAATGAACTAAGTCCATTTAAGTAGCTTTTGGAAGTACAAGTATGTCAGTGTACCTGAAGTTGTGTGTTTGTGGTAAAAGAGAAATTATTCTACAAAAAAATAGATGTCCAAACTATTTAAATACTCATTTATTTTAATATTCTTTATTCAGAGAAACTATATTAAATCATCTGAGCATGAATGTGTGTTTATTGTAATTTTTGTGAATTGTAACACCTAAAAAACTTTTAGCAGGCATAATCCTAATTGAAACGTTATATTCAAACGGATGGAATAAAATCACTGCTGAACTTTAATTTCACTTCGAAATAATAACATTCTAGTATTCAACTAAGCATTTATCTATATATAAAACGTGAACAGGTATGGACATGTAACTGTTATGTAGCCCTAGGCCTATATATGAATGAGAATTCTTTAAAAAAATTTCTTTCAAATTCATACACATACATATACTAAAATAATTTTGAATTATATCCTATTGCGAGAGATCAAAATAGCCTAACAACACAAAATTAGTATAGCCAATAGAGACGAAATTAGAGGATAGTATATATGGCCTCTAAAAAATGTATAAGATAGAATTTCCAGAAGGAAAATTGCCAATTTTGCTGAAGATATTCAAATAAAAAAAAAAAAAAAAGATTGCATTTATTATTTAAGGTTCTAAGTTACTAATATTGAGGAATTCTTAAATTATAATGTGAATTATAAATATTAAATGACTAAAAAGGACAATAAATGAATAATTAATAATATTGAATTAAAATTCCTAAGTAAAAAGATTGAAGGAGTGAGCGAGATGCCAACCTGTTGTCTGTGTGTAAACAAGATTACTCAAAAACGAAAAGCTGAAATTTTATATTTACGCTAGGTACCCACGTCGCTTTTGAAGCTTTTGAATAAAATAATCTAAAACATCAAGTGAAGCGATTAAGCTGCTGATTTTTCTCATAATCCCATAAATCGATAAATAATTTAGTTTAATTGTTAAAGAATATAGGCTATTTTCTATATAATTTTAATCAAAAATAATTAATATAAATAAATAAGAACAGAGTCTAAATTGCCTTAGATGCCGAAAAAGACCTTACAAAAACCCAAAATAAGAATATTTAATTTTAAAACAAAACAAAAGATCAAAGGTGTGTAATGAAAAAAGTCTTGTCGTTGAAGTAATTCGATGGATTTGAACTCAAAGGATCGGATTTAAAATCCAAGGATCGACGATTACGGATTTAGATTTAGAACCAATTTTCGAATTCGAATCGAATTGAGGATCGCGATCATTTTCCTTCCTATATCTGTGGTCGGATCTAGATTTTGCCCATCCCTGTTAGTCAACTATTAATAAAAATAAATATTTTAAATGCATAGTCTTTGTTTTTATTTGAAACTTAATTTATAACACTCACGAATCTCTCTCTCTATATATATATATATATATAATAATTAAAAATCAATATCATGATATAATCAGATAGATGGATGGACTCATCTCTTTAAATAAAACAATTTCTTGAAAAGATTTTACTTGACAAGTTAATCAGTTTTTATTTCATTTTCTTCTTTAATAGCTCAAATATAATTTGCTTTATATTTTTTATCACATTCATTTAATTAAATATTTTTATTCTAACAAATATCAATGAAAATGTTAGTTTTATTAACTCATTAGCCAGGTTGCAGAACTAGAGACCTGACTTCATGTAAGGTTAGTGGTTCGCTTCCCGTCCTGAGAGACAAAAATTTATTTAAATAAATAACGAAAAAGTTTAAATGGCCTCTGATGCCGAAAAAGACAAAAAATATTGATAAATTAAATTAAAATGAATTTGTAATTATATTACAAATCTCTCCTGGGTGTTAGTTATAACTATTTTTTCTTTTTGACACTTCTACGCTCTGGTATCTAACTTAAACATAATAAAAGATTTAAATATAAAAGAGTAAAGCCGTCAAGAGGCTGTAAATAAAGAGTCCTATATATAGTGAGAAAGTATTGCGAAAATCCTTTCGAACTTGGGAAGTTTGCATCTTCCGATTATTGGTAAAATAAATTATTAAATATATATAATTTTTCCCTCAATTATCCAAAATATTGTATAACTGCATTTAAAGAATTTTTAGATCAAAAATTTATAAATGACATTTTCAAAAGATTTCTATCTAAATGAATTCTTTTAGATTAAATTATTTAAAATATTTCTATTTGATTTTATATTATTAATATTTTTATTAAACGAATTAAAAATAAGAACAATAGATGATCAAATCCTCTTTTGTATACTAATAATATGTGTTTGGTGTGTGAATATTTGTCATCATGTCAAAATATCAAAAAAATTATTAAAATAGAATTTTATATCATATATAATTAAATGAACTTACTTTTTACAAAATTCATGGCAGAATTAGTAAAACACACACATATACACACAATAAAAATAAACTAATTTACGTCATTATAATTTGAATTTTTTTTAGTCTTTTCGTGTTGATTCGCGCAATATTTGAATTTTCAAATGTATCTTAAATGTTATTATTATTATTATTCTCTTATGAATTATTTTTCTTTCTCTTATATATAGTATATATAAAATTTAAGTAAAAAAATATCGTAGTGAGATGCAAAAATGCGACATTGAGATTAGAGACATTAGGTTTTTGGGTTTTTTGGAATTAAAAAAAAATTGTGTCTATATTAATATATATATATCAAAGGTTCAAAGAAGAGATAGGAAGTATGCGAAAGCAAGGTTTTGAATAAAATAGGACAATCGGATTGTGATTAAAATTATGGGCATCTTCTTTATTCGCAAAGATTTTTTCACAATAATATAAGAAAGAATCTATTGATTGATTACAGAGTTATTATTAAAAATCTAAAAAATTATTAAAAATCTAAAAAACCCAATAATATTTTAGCCCCAATCTGGAGAAGTAAATTTGCAAAATCGATTGGCAAACTATTTTTGTAAAAATTGTCTATTTTGTGTGAAATTTTTTATAAGCTTATTATATTATATTATATTATTAATTTATAAGGTCTATTATACACTTTATTTACTACCCAGATAATCAATATTATTTATAAAAATTTTTAAAATCATAATTAAAAAACATTTGAAAAAAAAAAGAGAAAGTAAAAAAGAATTTTCGACCTAAAATATTTATTCATAAGATAATAATTTATATGACCTTTGTCCTGATAACGGGTAGGTTTCTGAAACGTTGAAGATGAATAAATATTCTAGCTGAAAAGTTTATTTTTTCCAAATACATTATCTATCGGCCTTCAATTTAATTATTTTCAAAATATTCAATAATACATGGGACTACAGTTTGACAAACACTGGACTAGTTATCGGATAATCGGATGACTAAAAAACTTTTTTTATATTGGTAATGTGATATTGAACAAAAACATTTGATTCTTTTAAATGAACCCCTTTCCCTTCGGGTTACCCTTAACCCTTTCTTTAACCCCTTAGACATATCGCTTTAAAGCATCGTCAAATTCATGTCAGAATCAGCTGCAAACTTCCAACATCTCAAATTTCTCAATTTAACCTAGAAACTTGATTAAAGTTTGGATTGTCAGCAATTTGAGATGGTTGGTTATATTAATTGCAATTCACACACTATTCCATTCCATTTTTTAAATTCATAAAATATTATTTTTTAACTTTGGAATTTAAATGATTAGACTATAATGCTAGAAGCTAACCTCACACTAAGACGAATTGGGCTCTAACCTAATGCATTGAAAATTCTAGTTGGATCCTATGAACTATTGCTAGATGAATGCGCTTCAGTATCAAAGGAATATATAGCAGATGGAATTATGCACTGGAATGGTTTTCAATTTGAAAAAACACACCAATTGTACATGCGGGCACAGGACAGGTTTGACGGTTTCCATGGAGCTCAGTGTATTAAATGAAGTTGACATGACAAATTTGATTGATTCATTCGCTAAAGTAAAAGTCCGAAAAGTTATATTTCTGTAATTGATCTTATTGTAAGGTGTAGTGTCTTAATTATAATTATTATGTAATTGTGATATGAATCAATAAAAAAAAAAAAAAATTTTGTTTTTTTAGTCCTCAGCGCAAGTTGAAGAATTGCTCTAGGAGCTTTGACTTTGTAGATATGTTTTTTTAAATTCACGGTCAAATATTTAGCCTTACTAATTTTCAGAATAAAATTTAGATATTTTTTGGAGTTAGGGGAACAAATGAGTAAAACGAAATTATCAATACGAAGGATTTCATTGGTCTTATTCCCTCCCCAAAATAGCCAGCAATTTGGTTGGAGTCCCATTCTAAAACATTTTTCTGGGTAAACACCTTCTTGGACACATACGGTGTATTTATTTAAGAATAATATCTCTTAAATTTGAAGTAGCAATTTTTTAAAGAATATATAAATTTATTATTGCTTCAACTATTTTCTTAAAAAAAACATTCGCTACCTACCATACATATCAATATGGTCAATAAAATGTGTTCAGGTGATTTGATAGTTCACAAGCGCCACATGATCAACATCCCCAAGGGTAGAAATGAATCAAAAGAAAGGGTAGTTTTTGGAAATTTCAATTTGCCTCGTGGTTAATTGGATACCCTTTTTATCTGTTCCGCCCGGAGGCAATAAAGAGGCGGCATCTGCCGAATGAATGGCAGCCATCTTGGGATTGCGATCTGTCCATATGGGAGAAGAGAGATTATCTCTCTGTATCAGTCACGAATTAGATTCGCGTTGATTAAGCCCGGAGGCTTAAATCAAGATTAAATAAATATGTCATATAACGATATTTTCATTCATTCAATTGAGAGAAAGAGAGAGAGAGGAAATATCAATTTGTCACATTTCTTCCTTTCCACTTTTAATTAATTAAAACAGTGTTCCCTAAAGTTTTGCCCCTCGGGGGAATACAAAGGACTACGATGTAAATTTCGGTAACGCATAATAAGAATTATTAAGGGAAAATATTCGAATAATCAACTATTTTAAACGTGCTTATAATTTGTTCAACAACGAAACAAAAATGGCTACACTAATATATACAACTATATCAGGATTCAGATATTTATAAAATAATAAATAAATTTTAACTTTGCCAACTAACCTAAGATTAGTTAAGTAAAGTTAAAGTAATCGCAAATGAACTAATGTTAGCAAAATGTCTTTTCAAGTTCAGTGAGTCGATTTAAGAATACTTTTTGTTGAATTATGTCTGTTTTTCATCCACGATAAATTAAAAAAATTATCTAATTGTGTTGAAATTTTGGACATATAAAATAGACTTAAATGCCATTTTTTTTTTTTGTTAAACATAGAGCATTAGGGGGATGCAATATTTTTTTCTTGCATAACATAGTTTTTTATATATATTATAAAACTAGGCCTTCTCACAAGTAAAATGATATATAATACTAGTATCTCAATTTTTTACATTTTTTTTTTTTTTTAGTCTTTTCGGTATCTTGGACCATTTAGACTTTAAACGATTCATATATATATTTATTACGATACATATTATCCACGTATATTTATTTATACTATTTGTTATACAATTGATATGAATAAATTTTCATCCATCTTCCTAGGAACTGAACCTACATCAATACCTTTAACCTCTCAGCCACTGGATGGGGGTTTTGCAAAATTGTTAAAAAAATTATTTTAAATTGCCTTTGAAGTATTTCTGATAGCCTTTAGGCGAAATCAAATCAATAAACAAAAGCAAAGAAATAAATAATAATTATAAACCCCTCCCGTGGCAATATTGATAACCTTAAAAGCTAAGGATGGGGCTAGGTTTCCAATTTATTTAAATCAATTAGATATCAATTGTGTATGTAAATAAATATGCCTGGATAATACGCATCGTTACTAAACTCTATTTGTAAATGTTTAAAGTCTATATGGCCTCAGATGCCGAAGAGACTTAAAAAAATCTTTTTAAAAATTGTACCTGGAGTCCGAGCGTCGTTCGGGTTTTTTTTTATGGCAAAGAAGAGATATCTTTTAGTTAGTTTACAATCAGACATAAGACCTGAAGATAGCGTCATTGGTAAAAAAAAAAATAACCTCCACAAAACAGAAAAACCCTAAATATATTTTCCCAAAGATTAATTGATTCCTCGTTCCTATTTTAGTAAATACACCAAATTTCATCAAAATAGTTAAATCTGTTTTCGAAAAAAAATACATAGATGTATTCACACAAACATACAAGATTACCTTATTTAATAATAGTATCATATATCTCTTATATCTTACTATTATTTGTAAAGTTTTTTTTTAATTCTTTTCGGCATCTAGACATTAAACGATATGTATTATATATATTTACGATACAAATGATCCAGACATATTTATTTATTTCAATTGGTATCCAGTTGATTTAAATAAATTTTCCTCGGACTACTTGGGATCCGAACCCACACCCCTTGGCTTTTAAGGTTATCATACTGACAATGTCACTATCTTTTTCCTCTCCCCATGGAGGGGGGGGGGGGAGGGTGATTGACAAAGTTGACCGCTTGACTTATTTCGATCGATTTCTTTTCATAGGGCAATTGATGCTTTTGGAATAAAAGAGAAAATCTTTGGAAAAAAGTTTTAGACAATAGTCCACTTGTAAATCATATATTGCACTGAAGATGGGTTGGTGTATAACCGGCCGAAATATTTACTAATAAATGATATAATATGTTCCTTATGTTCTGCTGATTGGCCACATCAGAGCTTTGAGAAGAATTTAAATAAAATATGTATTTTTATATTTTATATACTGGTATTTTGTTCTTTACTGAACTGAAAAGACCAATAAATATCTACAGTACTGGTGAATGTAACAAACTTTTCATCAAGCATCATTATTATTGTTATTTTTTTGTATTAAAACGTTATTTGGCAAGTTTACATTTCAGTTATTATTTTACCAAACTAAAAATATGCGTATTTCTTTTTTTTTTTCTTTTTTTATTTCATAAAACCAGAATGCTTTATTAATCTTACATGTTACTTGTTAGTAATATTTTCAAAGCTTTATTTTAAAAAATCTCTTTTCTCTCTCTCTGTGATATGTTTTCTTTTTGAGATATTATTTTTCCAAATATTGAAATATTCATTTTTTTTTATTTTGACTCGTTTATGAAAATATTTTTGCTGTTTGTTTGATCGAGGGAAACATTGATATTACGATAGAGGAACTGTCTTTGAAAGTATAAATCAGGGGAAATATATACATTTAAATAGAACCTTTATTATAAAATCAATTTTATTTATATATATACATTGGAACAGAGAGAGAGCGGCGCTTTAAAATAATAGAGAGATCGAGATGTAAATACTCAGATAAATTGAATATTTTTCCCAATATAGACTTTTTTTTTATTGAATAAATTTTCCGTCAAAGTGGCAAAGAAAAAGAAGAAGAGATGGAAATTGTTCCAGCATAGAGAGAGGGAGAGTGTCTTTTCTATAGTCAGAGGTCCCGAAATCGATGTCCGATAAGTTAAAGTATTATGTCTTTATCAAAGAGAATCAGTTTTTTTTTTTTTGTTAAAGGGTTCATAAAAGAAACATCATACAATTGAATTTATTCTATCAAATTAGTGATTGAAAAGAGCGAATGACTATAAAAAAAAATAATCACCTCCTTCATAAAAATCACTTGAAAAAGTAATCTTTAAGAGGGGAGTAAAATACCTTCCCATTCCCAAAGTGGAGTTAAGAATATTTCAATTTTTATAAGTATAAAAAACCTCTGTATAGTAGCTATCACGCCTGACACCTGATGCTATACTTTGGATTCCTCTGGCAAGAGGTTTCATCCAAGTGATAGTAGTTCCCTTCCTATCCTGAGTGATATTTGTTAATTAAATATGGGCGGAGTTTAAATGGTCTCAGATGCCGAAAAAGATTTAAAGAAAAAAATTTACAAGCTCTTGAAATCAAAAGTAATGATTACATTTAGTAAAATTTTATTTTAAGATTAAGGTTGAGGATAATAGTTGCCCTCACTATAACACAACACCTGATTCCGATGCAGCGACAATCGATTTGAAAAACGTTATTCAGCCGTTTTATATGTATAAAATAATAACAGAAAAGAAATTATGGCAAAAATGAATGGAAATAAAATTTTTTAATTAAAGTACCCCGTTTTAAGTCACAAAGTGGAATTCAAAGCATGCTTTCTTAGCTTAATATGCTCCCCAATCTACCCTTAAAATATAATATTTTTAGAATTACGGGGTCAACAAGAATCCGAATTAATAGGAGCTTTTCTGAATTGAATTGCTATTTGCTTTTGTGGTTTCTCTAATAAAATATAATTATTAATTAAACATCGAATCAATATTATGAAGATAATAAATAAATAAAGAAAAAACTCCAATCATTAATTTTGATGATGTAAATAAAAAAGTGATAAAAATATGATATGTTCGTATTTTTTTTAATCACCCTTTTACAAATACATTGATTTTTTTATTAAGACCAATGCGGGCTGCTAGTTTTGAGATTTCCCAATTTTTTTTAAACATCTCTTCATTTTTCTTTGAGAAAATTATATTTTAGTTTTTATTTTTTCGAACCATTTAGTTGCATGGCCATTTAAATAGAAGGGCCAATCTTTGAAACACGGTTTTCATAGGTATAGAACTTTTCATTTATATCATGCCCCGCCTAAAAGTTCATATAAGGTTGTTGGAAGATAGGCAACCCAAATGAACACACACTAATGGATTTTTCGATTACTCTAGAGGTCTTCTAGAGAGGATCATAGATACGAATAGTTAGAAATTAACAAAAGAACTCTCGATTGAAAAATTCATTTGTGAGTTGGTCATTTGCGTGGCCTACCTTCAAGCATCCAAACGAATGAATTTATCAAAGTTGCATGAAACATGGTCTCAAATTACATGCGGACCGAATGTGCAATTTGGAAGGAAATGAAGTGTCGAATAGATTAAAATAAAATTTCAATATAGAGAAAATATTTATTTGTTAGTAATTTAATTAATGGTTGGATGTGGTTTTTACCTTCAATCCAAAAACGAACCATTCATTAATGAATCGATAGTAATATTGACTAGTGTTCAGTGGGCCAAGACTCTTTGGGGTAATGGAGAGTATATCTTCTTCAAAAATGGAATATCGTGGATATAATCTGTAAGGCGACAATTAACAATCATATTCCCACATTATATCTTAACCGATATAAAAAACTGTAATTTGGTCTACTTTCTTAACTTAATCCGTTTTTCTACCAAACCTTACAATATAATACTAGTATAAAAGATACTTTGAAGTGATCGAAGTTCGTCATAAAAAAAATTATGCAAATTGGACTTTATCGATTAACACCCTTTGTTAGGTTTCCTTTAAAAAAAAAATTTATTCAATGAACTTAAAAAAATGAATAAAAAGTTTCAATATAAATTAAATTTTTTATTTAAAAAAAAAGGATTATTGAATTAGTAGAAAGTCCTTTCAAACTTTTTGACCAATAATACATGCAATGATATTTTTTAGGTATAAAAAAAAAATTCAATTAAGCGTAATGTGATTATGTTTGTGAAATTATTTTTGATAGTTAAATGAAAAATCTGATGGGAGACATCTCACAATTTTCTCTGGAAAGAGAATTTTATGTTCATGATATCATAAGAAAGATAATATTTCACTGAACTCATTGCAGGCATTTACCACATAAGTACTTAGAAAAAAATTTTTGATACAAAAAAATTGATTCTTCGCTCTTTCGTTGATATTAATTTTTAGAATTAAAAGATTTATTGTCATGGCCATCCACCCCAAATAGAAATTAATATAAATACGGAATTGTATTAATATATGAAGAAAATCTGGCATTGCCCCTTTGTAAAATTTTTAATAGAGAAATAAATTTGTTATTTGCTTTTTTTGTCTATTTTTAGTTTTATCGAAATAAAATTTTATTACCTGCTAAGGTCAGAGGGAGGCATTAAATCCTGTTGGGGAGGTTTTTTATGGTCACAAAAACATTTATGGTCTGTTTAGGATGGTTCAAAAATAAAAAGAAATCACAATTCCAGAATGATAAATCTTTTACCAATCCGTAATCAATGGCACTTTTTTTAAAGGTTGATTTAAAGTCGTTATAAATAAAATAAAAAATGGTATTGATATTTCTCCTAGCGGGCTTTAAAGAGACAAAGAAAATGAAAAAATAAAAATGGTTTAGAAATTATATAAATAATTTCTCTCTTCAGGGACATGAGACGAAGAGTAAATTATAAATTCATCGTAAACAAGTCAAAAATAAATGTGAAAATATTAAATCATAATAAAATGTCATCTTAAAACTTAAAGCTTGAGAGTAAAATTAATTTGTCACATTTGGAATTTAAACATTTTTTGGAAGAGGATTTTTTTATATTATATCATTAAATCCAAGTTTTTTATTTTAAAAATTTTTTTAAAAAGTCAATCGTTTAGTCTGCAGCTCCATTTAAAGTTGAAAAATTCACTTACTTTTGTTTTCGGATCCATATTTATTTTGAAACTATTGTTAATAGACATTAAAAAGAATGAATAATGAGAAAATTACGTATCATATATTCCTGATATTCTATAAGTTTGGAATGTCAATCAAATGATCAAAGTATAAGCAATGGAAAAAGTTACAATTGTAAATTGGTAAATTTATTCAAGACAAACCAAAAGTGTATTGAATTTTTGAATTTTAGATGCCGCTGCAGGTTAAATGATTAACTTGACATGGGAAATGCTATCACTACTAGACTCAGCACCCTCAAATTAGTAAGGTGAGCTGTTTTCAAATGTTCAGACCCTCGGCTAACCCTTAAGAGAAGAATAAAACAATGCTCATTACCCTGCCTCTTTAAATCTCTTTGGAATTTGAATTCTGTATAATAATAGTAGTAATAAGTGTAAGAAAAAAGAAAGTCTCCTTCTTAAAATTAATTAATTTGTTTTTAATTGAATCAATATGATTAATAATATTATCCGAACAAAATAGAAATTGCAACTCAAGCTGTTTCTTTGTTAGAAGTTTGCTAAGAAATATACATTTTTAATTACCCCATATTTAATTGGCCCACTCTGTGACCAAAAGGTTGACCTTATCAATATTGATAATCATAATGGAATGTGGGTTTAGGTCCCCAACTAATTTATTTAAAACACCTATTAGTAGGCTCTAAACAAATATGGAAAAACCAGGTTGGTAATTAAAAATAAGGGAATTAATTTTTAAGTTTTTATAGTATCTTGTTTTTATTTTCGCTTATTTTTTATTTTATAGTATTTTCAGAGAGTGAGATAAAAATGAAAATTTTGAATGTATAAGGAATTTGGAGAAAGATTTTCAACCGTTTCCAGGACGCACTGACATTACCTCTAAACAAAGCGAGCACTCATTTGACTGTTCTGGGTTCAACTTTAAATCATATTTTTGCACTGAGGATTAATATTTATTTATTTAATCAGCAGTTTGAGGTGAGTGATATAATTCTATTAATACTAAAATGAAATAAATTAGATCTAATTTCACACTTTAAATGAAATTAAAAGGATTAAATCTTTTTTATTATGGCCATAAAATTAAAAATATAAAATGGATTTGTTGAGGAAGGATAAAAATTAAAAATCAGCTGAGTTGTTATTTAAGAGGAATACGAAAATAGTGATACATATTAATATAGATTTTTCTGTGTGAGATTTTTTCTTATGGCCACCTCAAAAATAATATATTAATATATGAGTAGATCTTAGTTCCGTTTAATTATTCTAATTATTTTCAAGTTGGTATTTCACACTTCTATTTCAAATTGTTTGTTGAATAAGAGAAATTATAAAATAGTTTTGTTTCCAAATTTTTGTTTCCCTGTCTACCTCAAAATTTCAAATGCTCAAAGCGGTTTAGACTCTATAAATCAGCCAACTGCCACCTTTGAAATAGAAATAATTTTCTCTAAAAATTCACCAACTAATAGTTAAAAATTAAAGAAAATAAATTTTAAACTAGAAAAAGGGGCTTAGTTAATAGGTTAAACCGACCATGGGCGTAAAGCACGCGAGAGCGTGGGTTCGACTATGCCTATAACATTTTTTTTATTACGACTTTAATATTAATTTTGATAAATTAATTTTTTTTAAATGTCGACTGATTTTTTTTGCGATCGCAATACTTTCTCACTATATATATATAGTTATGAGAAATGTAAATGTTTTATGCTATTTTCACTATAAATGCCTGAAATTGTTTTTTAAGAAATTGATAATCTCCATCTAAATGGGTGAAGTAAAAAATGGAGACGCCATGCTCTTTCATAAATCATGTTTAAATGAATCCACCTTACCTTGTTCATTTTTGGTGATGTTTAATCGTGTCTCTATCTCTTTATTCGATTCTTTACAAAGACTACACTTTTTATTTTTTTGAACATGGAATATAACAGATATACCACAATAGATATATAAATAAAGAGCAAATAAATATACAATAATAAAGACAAATTTTCACTCGAGTCGTATAACACTTGAGATGCTTTGAGGAACTGTCTCTCCTATCAATCAAGCAATCAGAAGCCAGCAACAAAACGAACTCTGAATGGCTGACAATCAGAGAGGGAGAATTGGGGCTAATTTAATTCATTTCGAATTTATTAAATATTTTACTTAAAAAATAATAAATTATTTATTATATGTATAAAAGAGAGAAGTTTATAGAAGAGGAGGCCTAGTATAAAAAAATGTATTACATAAATTTAATCAAGGTTATTAATTAATTAATCGCTTAAAAAAACTGTGGCCAACACCTAACTGAAAGACTTAAATAAAATCATGAAAAGAGGACCTTATTATTAGATTTTTTTTTTTTCAAAACCTAAAGCATTTATTGTAATAAAAGTTCTAACAACTTATATTTGAAGAGTTTTTTGCTTAAAAATAATATTCAAGAAAAAACTGAAAAAATAAATGAATAAATTTTGGATTTGTTGATTATGATAAAAAGTTAAGTTAGAAACGTGCCAAGGGGCCCGATCCCTCTTCCCCACCCCGATGTGGTCAAGTTTCCACTAGTTAAGAAGAATTCATGTAAAAAATTGACCACATCTTCCCATTTCTTCCAATTAACCAAGTCCAAATAATGTTCGAAGATGCAACCGAAACGTCGATTCGCTTTGATGATAATAAAGGCTAGATGGAGAAAAGATGAGTTTTTTCTTTTCTTCACTTTATTCCAACCTAGTTGCCATCCAAAATAATCATAAAAAGCATACAGCCGGAGATCTCATTATAATTGAATAAAATTTTATTAAAATTTTTAATGTCTTTATATAAATGCTATGATTTAATTGTAAAAATAATTAAGAAAAATGTTAGCCAGTAATTATTAAGATGAACATAGTGAAGGGCATTGATGTAACTTTTTTTATGAGGAGGGGGAGGGGTTAGTTAAACTAATGTGTTAGTTGAGACCCATTATCAGAATATAATTAATTAATTATTATATCTGATCAGATGATTTTAAATTTATTTTTTATCATTCAAGCAATTCATATTTAATATATTAATAATATATCTCCTTTATTTTATTTATTAATATAAACAAATTCATCTCAATCATTTTTTTTTTTTAGTGTTTATAAATTATATTATATAAATGTTTTAATTTATGAATGTTAATTAATATTGACGTTTTATAATTTAGATTATAATTAAAAGCTAAAAATTAATAATAAAATATCAAAAAGAATTGAGGCCTGGATAGTTTTCTAACAAAAGGGCAATTGTGGGATAAATCTATTCAATTTAAATGAAGAGATGAATAGTTAGAAAGTATAGCCCATGGTATTCTTATTCAATAACAAAATAACCGCTTTTTTCAAGCCTCTTTAATTGGGATGGATTTGTTTATATATCTGATCATTCAGACATTCCGCACATATTTTTTGGTTCCCAAAAGAATTTGAATAAATTTTATCACCCAGGACAGTAAGCAAACCACTGACTATAAAATAAATTAAATAAATTTAATTTTATGTTGTTTTTTAACGTACCTTGGTGTTCTCTCAATAGAGTGTACATATATTACAGAGTTGGACGATAATTAAGATTAGAAATGGGAATGTGGGTTGTGTAAAGTTTTTTACGATTTTAAGTTATTTTACCTTAAACTCCCGTTTTTGAGAAATCTTGTTCACACACGTGGGAGAACGTGAGTTCGACTCCCGCAAGTGCCTCAGTTTTTTCAATTTATGAGTTTAAGGTAAAAATAACTTAAAATTAGATATTTTCTAAATTTTAGGAAAATTCTTCTCTCTCTCTGCCTGTGTGTGTGTGTGAAAAAGATTTTTCAAAAACAAAAACACGTTCAAGGTTGAAATTTTATATTTAAGTTAGTACCTTCGTCGCTTGCACCTCGAAGCTTTTGAATAAAATCGGCAAACGGGTTCTAGTAATTTACTAATGTACTTTTTTATTTTTCGATTTTCTCAAAATTCGCTCTAGCGATTTTTATTTAAATTCATATATCAATTATTTATATGATGATCTTTGGAATGTAATAACCCTTATCCCCCCCCCCCCAAAAAAAAAAATTGTGGGGCCTATTTTACTCATATGTTTTTAGAAAAAATATTCTAACGATTTTGTTTAAATTAGTTGCACATATAATAAATTAGATAATCTTTAAGATGTATTAATTATTTTCTACCTCAAAATAATGTGGGATTCTCGATTTTGGATTTTAAGTATCCCATAGCAAAAATAGGAAGAACCGTTGCTATGGTAACAATATATAAATATTTTTAATTCTTACGATGAAAATTTATTTAAATCAATTGCATATCAAGTGATATAAATAAATATGCCTGGATAACAAGTATCGTAATTAGTATTTACATGCATCGTTTAAAAGTTTATATGGCCTCAGATACCGGGGGAGGTTAAAAAAGAAAAAAAAATTTAGTTTTTTTTTAGTCTTCATCATCTGAGACCATATAGACATTAAACAACTACAAATTTATTTTAATAACGATAAGTAATCTAGGCTTATTTATTGGGATCCAATTGATTTAAATTTTCATCGGACTGACTGGGATTCAAACCCACACCCTTGGCTTTTAAGATTATCAATATTGACGATGTCATATGTCATTATCTTTAACTTTTCGGCCACGGGAGGAGGGGGGAGGGGAGAGATTTAATATATTTACATCATATTTAAATTTTAAAGTTAAAATGCTTTGGACTAGAGCCGTTAATAAAGAAAATAGATTTAAATGCCAATTTTATTTAGCTTTTTATAAGACTTCTTCGGTATCTGAGGTTATTTAGGCTCCGCCCTTTTTTATTTAAATTAATTGGTAGCCAATATAATAAAAATAATTTTTTGTGAAACTTGGAACTTTGGTAGTAAGACTTCTACATCTGCAGCAACCAATAGGGCTGCCAATTTAATTAATTTAATTAATTTTTTTAATATTATCGATAATTTATTAAAACCAAACGAAATATCTCAAAAAGGAAATAAAAAATTGTGAACCGGCTATCTAGGGGGGGGGGGGGGGCGACGTAAAAAATCTGGCGTGACAGCACATCACACAATTTTTCTTACGTTAGATAAAAGAAAGTTGTCTGTAGTGTGACCGTTAAATCAGTATTTATATAAATCTTTATATAAATAAAAAAATAACTAATAATAAAAAAAAAAAAAGTAAAATTCACTCGTTTTTTAGTATCTTAAATTTTTTTCCTAAAAATTAATTAAATAATGAAAAAACCGTCATTTAATGATTGAATTGTATTAGTGTTTGTGCTTCTTTAATTAATAACAAAGTTCAATTTTACGAGCGCGTCACCTAATATAATAAAGCTAAGTAAAGGGAGTCACACTTTTGAGGTAGAAAACGATAAGTGCATCTTAAATTTTGTCTAATGAAAGATAAGGGATCAAGGAAAATAACTTTATTTTAGGGAACTAAACAAATTTATTTATTTTCAACCATATTTATTTGGTATTTAGAATTCATTATCATTAGAAATTTAAAATATAGCTGGTTTCACACCAGATTTTTTAACTTATTGAAACTTTTTTTCCACTTATTTTGAATAATATCAGAATTAATAAACGTCAAAAAGTTATATTTGACATTTTTAACATTCTATTGATTTATCCATTTTTATATATTAATACAATAATTTAATTTACCAAGGACTAATTTACATTTTTTTTTTTATAAAATTTTTGTCAATATGATTTATGTTTTAATTAACCTTGGACTTAAATCACTATTTCAGATTGAAAAATTATGTGTAAAAAAATTAACACCGAAAATGCTTAAGCCTAAAAATACTTTAAAAAAACTTCGTTAATTTAGAAAGAGAAGTAAGTAGCCAAAGGATGTGTCTCTATGTAAATAAAAACACTCAAACAATGATATACATTTGACAACTTTATATATTTACACAGTAAGATATTTATCTTACCGTATACATCGATTATAAGACGCATGTTTTTTGAATTTTTGTTTCATTTACACATGGTGAGTCTTATAATTGGTCTTATAATCGGTATCGGATTTCCTGTGGCTTTCCTAACTATCCATTAAGATGAAACAAAAGATACAGGTTGCCCAAATAATTTTGAGAGGGACAAGAGAAAGCAAAATGATAATGACGACAAAAAAATAATAAAATTGGTTTTGTAAGTAAATAAGAGAATAAGTCCCATCATAAAAGGGTGGATTCAGGGAATAATTTTGGAGATGAAGGGGGGGGGGGGACTGGCTAATAGGTGTTCTTTCCTCTTTGAAATGTATTTTACTTTTTTCCGTCTTTTTAGTTTTCGATTGTCCTGATTGATCTCTGTGAATCCGTCTAAGTTTAAATAATAATAAAATAAATTGCTGGTTTTCCAATCAGATATTCAGAGAGCATAGTACCCGGTATTCAGTAGGCGGATTCATTTTTAAGATTAAGATAATATTTATTTATTGTTGTAAATTGTATTACCTTTATTCCTTGGTGGTGGTGAGGCGTCGGGCTGCGTTGTTGGCCGAGTTGGCGTCGACGGCGACGACGGCGACGGCGCCGGCTCCAGGGCCGCTTGGCTGCAGTCCGAAGCCAGCCTGGCAGCCAACGGCACCGCCTGTTTATAAACAAAAAATTACCTTCCTCAATATCTTTTTCTTATCTATTTCGATATTTAGGAATAGATCAAGAATATTTCATTCCTCTCTCACTTTTCTTTAAATTTTTCATTTTGTAAAGAAAAATTTTATCTTTGAATCTGACAACTGCTCAGCATCTATGTATGATTCCCATCAAAATACTTATAAAACAAAATATCTAGGGAAAAATCTAATAAATATATAGACTCTCCAAAATAATATTTTCACAGTTTTTTTATTCTTCTTCAGAGAGTGTGATAAAATAAAGTAAGCAAGCAATACCAAGATAGGGTTTGTCTATTTTATTTATTTATTCATTTTACAAAATAAAATATACAAACAATATCAAGGTTTTATTTTGATAGTGCCTAGTAGATCTTTAAAAAACTACTCTCGAGATTTCAACTTCAATTTCAAAATGGAAGCAAATATTATCAAAATAAATAGTAAATTCGTTTTGTCTTATATAAAATGTGCCTCCATGTGAAATAATTGATTTTTTGTAGCACCTGAAAGATATTGACCTAAAATTCAACTTTTTAAGAGTATTTCTATTTGGAAGAGATTTGATGGCTGTGTAAAACAGTTATTCTTAGGAAAGGACAGGTTCAATCAAAATAAAAACCCTTATGTGCTTGACCTCGGAAACGTTTCGAGATAAATTTATTATCTCATCCTCAGTCCAAAATGTCTCTTTTATTCCTATAAAAAAAAAGAGAATAAAAATAAACTTGATTTGTGTTCTTTAAAGGGATTATATATAAATAAATAGGAATATTTATTTTTAGGAAAGGGCAGGTGCAACCAAAATAAAAGCCTTTATGTGCTTGTCGATCTCGGAGACGTTTCGAGATAAATTTATTATCTCATCCTCAGTCCAAAAAAAATCGAATTTTTGCATAAAGTTAGTCTTTTTATACATATGTATATTATTACTACAATAAATATTCTCACAGTGATAGTAAGAGAGAGAGAGTATCATAATGATCATTGTGATATTGAGAGAGGGTATCACAATGAATAACTTTATGCAAATATTCGATTTTTTTCGACTGATAATAATAAATTGATCTCGTCTCCGAGATCGGCACATAAAGGCTTTTATTTTGAACCTGCTCTTTCCTAAGAATAAATATTCCTATTTATTTTTATATAATCCCTTTAAAGAACACAAATCAAGTTTATTTTTATTCTCTTTTTTTTTTATGGGAATAAAAGAGACATTAAACGTCGTTCGTTCTACTATTGTTAGAAAAGAAGTTGTTTAAATTCGTGAATTGCCGCTCTAGAGAAGTGAATTCGTCTGTAAGGGAATGAAAAAAAAGTCCTCTGAGAGTCCTCGAGGATGTCCTTCTCTCTGTCGTCTGTCCCGGACGGGATCCCAGAATAAAGCAGGTCAACGAGATCCCAAATCCGAGAGATGCATGATTATTTAATCACATCACCGTAAACGTAAAGGAAACAATTTATTTGATTTTTTTTTATATTGACTAACATTAGCTAATTAAAAATATGTCGTTTCGTTTTATACTTTCGGAAAGAGAATTCAGTAGAGTATACCAAATAATATGAGTTATTTCCTTTACTAATTCATCAGACTGCGTGAGGCATTGAAGCGATCTAGGAAGCAGTCAGGGTAGAAAAAATTATGTTGGACAACTATTATGTCCTGTTCCTTAGAGGAACATTTTTTGTTTCGTGATCGAAGGGTCAGTGTTTCACTTCCTACCACTGAGCTTGAAGTTTGATTTAAATTATATTTAAATAAATATGGAAGGATCCTAAAAAAAGAAATGTGCCACTGCAAATAGCTAACCCGCGAAAGAGATCACCGTACTAAAATTAAAGACAAATTTATATGCACATATCTACACAGGCCAGATGATAAGAAAATTTTAATGAGAAATTTTTTTTAAGAGAATCGCTTTTGCCCATGGAACAAGAGTGGAAGTTTTTTGTCTTTCTCCCCAGATAATGTGTTTGTTTTATGGGTTTCATTTATTTATTTTTGACTTATTGGGGTTAATTTAAAATAATTATTGGTTTTAAAATGAATTTTTATTTATAGGATTCAATCAATATAACCTTTAAGGTAACTTAACAATATTATGCGAGATAATTTTGGGTTGATTGGGAAGGATCCGGAACATATCCAGGAGGGACTTTAGGGGTTCCCCCTCCCTTGTACTGAAATTACCATTTTGACACCATTTTGGATGGAAATGATCAATTTTGTGCCCTCTCGGAAAATTTTTCTGGATATGTGCCTGGGTAAGTTTATTATTGTCGAACCAACGAATCGAACATTTTTATTAAGCAAGGCAAACCAATGTTGAAGCACAGATAAAGGAAGAGTTTAAAATATTATATTGTCATCAAGTCAAAATTAACTTATTATTTGACAAAAGTGACTTTAAATTAAGTATAGGCTAATTTAATATTCAAATTCAAATTCCAGTCATTCCTTATAAAAAAAAAAATGTTAATAAAATGCATAAAATAAAGAAAAAAAAACATTTCTTTTCACAAAAATGATGTTATTAACACAGAGCGAAAGAGAGGTAACCATTAAGAATAATTGTCTGTAATAGGAAGAGAGAGAGAGAGAAAATAAAAGCAAAAATACTCATGAATTTTAAACAATTAATTTTACAAAGTGGCTGGACGCTTATAATAATACGAGTAAAAGAGAAAGGTCAGCGCCTTGAAAGTAGACAACCGACCTTTCATACATATGCATGTTGATTCAAATTCATTAAAGCTTTTTCCTATATATTATTCAATTAAGGAGAATTAATGAATTATTTGATTAATATAGCGATATCTCACACAAACCGACCACGAAATATGCGAGTTTAATATCACTTAATGGATAGTCCGAAAAATTATTCTTTTTATAAATTGAAAAAAAGGTAAAAAAAAAAAATAATTGATATAGCATTAGAAAGATGATATAATTTTGTATCCAAAAATATATGAATATGAAGGTTGGCAACGTCTTGTAAATGAAGATAATCTTATAGGTTTATGACACGAACTTTTAAGATAATTAATCTGTAACCTCTACTATAAGGAAAGTTAGACGAACGAAAATTAGCGGATTTATAGTCTATTATATGCTCAATTCACATATAGATCAACTATTGTCGACGGTGGGAAAAAAATTAAGCCGAAGCAACAAAATTGTTTTTGTCAATTTCATTTTATTTGGACCGTATAGGCCCATCTACCGGGTTCCCCGTTTGTTTCTCCGAGCTGCTTTCGTGTACACCTCAAACCAAGCAGACCTCTGGATTTTTCATATGTAAATATAAACATATCCTAAAATATGCATTGTTATTGGAACATGCAATCCGCCATAATAGAACTATGAGAAGAGGGAAGTGATACCCCATCCATCCACTAAAAGGGAATGCAGTCTTCGTAAAGAGTAGGTGCTTAAAGATCCGCCTTTACAAAGGGTAAGTTGGATGAAAATATTCAGGGGGGGGATAACTAGTTAGAAATAAATGTTATTTGTATAGGAGATAAATTTCTTGGGATCTATCCTTCTCTATTTAAGCCTTCTTTTCGCATTATTACTTACCAACCACTGTCCTATAGAACATAATTTTTCTTCTACCAGAGTTGCTTGAATATATTTATATCTCATATTTGGTATATTTATTTTCATTTAAGATTTTATTAAGAAAATAGGGATCGTTGAATTTATAACATTGTATAAAATAGAAACATCGTTCACTATTGAATATTATATAAAACAAAAAGAATTTAGATTTTATGGATTTCTCGAAAACCAATCATGCCTTGAATTTTCTTAATCTTATGAATTCAAAGGTTTGCTATAATACTGTTTATTTTTTTGTTCCAAGAAATAGAATAAAAATATTGTGCATTGGAGATTTATTGGATTATGAAATAAAAAGTGACTTAAAAGTGATTTAATCTAACTTATCGATGTTCAAAAATAAAATAAATAGGAAAAAAAAAACCTCTTCATATAAGAATATTTGTTTTCCCCATAGAGAGCTTTTATTTGCATCATTTCAATATTTAAAATAAAATCTAAGTGGGTCGGAAACAGAATAAATGGTTTAAATAAATATCTCTAAAGCAACTTTAATAATAAAATCATTTGACTGAATTTCCAAAATTTATCAATCAATAAATATATATATATATAACATATAACATATAGAAATATTGTCAAAGGAATTTTAATATTCATAGAATTTTATAGAATAATAAAAAAATTCCTTTGACAATATTATTTTGTATAACATTGTAACTAGCAGTGAAAAGCTCAAAAAAAAGGGGAGGAGAGAAATCATGTTGGTTGGTGCAAAAAATGGACGGTTTAGGTTAAGGGCAATTTATATACAATTTTCACTGTTTTCTAAATCTACTTTTACTGATTGTTATATATCAATTTGAAGCTCATTTATTCCTGAATGTATTTGTCTTTTCTTTTTTTTTCTCTAACCTTTATTTTACTCTGTTTTAAATAATAGGTCGGTCAAAACAAGAATTTTGCATAATTTCATACACAAGTTCAAACTTAGAGAGAATGATGTGGATAAAGCTCGCAGCATAACTGAAAAGAAGTACGTATATGTTTCTGATGGTGTAGTTTGTACAAAAAATTTCAAGCTAGTGAAATGATCGAAGATAAGAGAGGTTTTTTGAACAACTGTTCAATTTCGACATCTTGGACAACTTTGAACATCTAAGTACTGCACGATCAGAAAGACATTTAAACCTCCATGCTTCAGTGTTACGTTATTTTTGCACCAACCCAACAATAAGAGGCATAATACCAAACAAAGGCTTTTCCTGATTGACTGGTATCTAAGTCTCTCCTATCTATATAAGATAGTGTAGGTATATAGATAGCAAAGCTGTCCAGCTGTGTGCGATCCGATCAAAAACTCATAAACTCATGAAAAAATACCTGATTGAATTTTAAAGAATAAAAAAATGGGGAAATATTAATTTTTTTTAAAGGCTCGGAGTTTATTCTTTAGTTCGTCATTACTATTTTATACTACATATGTTGAAAAACTTTTAGTGTTATTAATATATAAATCTTTTTAATAAAGAGCGAGAAAAAACTTGGCTAAGGAAAATGAGAAAAATAATATAATTGAGAAGATTGAGTTTTATTATTTATCAAACGAGTGGAAAGTAAATTGAAAAAGAAAAAAAAATTAACATTTAATTTAATAAAAAAAAAATAAAATAAATAAATAAAAAGTTTAAAAATAACTTTAAAAAAAAAAAATCTCGTATAGATAGAAAGAAATCAAACGAATGTTTATTTGAATCTAAAAAAGTATATTTATTTTATATTTAAAAAATTCCAATTAATTTTTTGCATGGAGTTGCATAAAGAAATCACGAAATAAAATCTGATTTGTCCATCACCAACACATAAATTTGACTGACTGATTTAAAAAAATATTTACAAAATTTTTATAAAATGTTTGTTACTATCAAAAGCAATTTCATTTGAAAACTCACGAAATCAAAGGAGTTGATGATTATTCATTTTATTTTCGTGTTAATGAGGGTGAGACAAAAATCAAAGCTGCCACCCTTCCAGAAAACAAGTATGCTATTTTGATCCTTTTAGCATAGTAAATATAAATTGACGATTAACTTATAAATATGACCATAATTATTTTCCCTTCTTATTTATATTTTAAATAAATTAATAAAGAGAACCAAAACTATTTCAAAAGACTGCCAAATTTCCATTTCCATCATCATTTGTGGATTTCAATTTTAATAATTTTATTTTCGAAGTATGAAGATTTTTTTGTTAATTCCTTTTATCAATTCAATATTAATTATCCCCGATTGGGCTCCATTCATTCATTCCGCTAACTGAGCTTTAAATTGAAGGACAAAAAACCGTCTTAATTCAATCTAATAATTGTCTTTTCTTTGTGCTCGAATAATAATGAATAATGAAATTTATATATTTTTAAAATGATCTAATATCAGAGTAACATCAAACTTTGCAATTTTTTTTTTTAATTACTAGTTATATTTTCTTTTGAGGTGTATAAGTTTTATACACTCTTTGCAAGGAGTAAGCTATGTCGGAGCTCAGAAATTTCCTCCTTAAACATTCTCCCTAGCATAGGTTGAATGAAAGGACTGTGAGGAATTTGATATAGGTAGAGTTAGCTAGATAGAAATTAATATAGGAAGAGTTAGAGATAGGAAATAAATTAACTTCATTAGTGGCTACGTTCAGAGGTCGGTATGTGGCTCCGGTCACGACGAAACCACCTCGGAGATCCTGGGTCTATACGGACTAACTAAATATGAACATTTAAACATAAAATTAATTCATCTAATAAAAATGTAAGGATAAAACGAGAAATCAGTATATGTGGTATATAGGATTAAAAAGTGAGGCAGTGAGAAGTAATATAGGCAGCTAAGAAAACAAATAGCAGAAAAGGGAAGTCGAAAAATTTTAATGGGAATCCACTCGCGCTTCATTATAAACAGACTTACTTAACATCGATATCTCGGGATTTTGCGGAAGCTCCGAGCTTAAAGGACTCACTATTCGGAGGTCCCGCAAAACCTCCAACTCTAATTTTAAAACATACATTTTTTATTTACGCTGTATATTTATTCCACACCGCTTTACCGCTCTTAATTTCGCTCCTTCAATATTTTTACATTCTTAAAAGAGAGAGGGGGGAAGCCGAAACAACTGAAAGTGTGAAATTTCTAATTGCAGTTTCTTTCTCTTCTTTCTAAGTTTTTTCAAACTTCCACTTGATCAATGAATTTAATCGTTTATTTATTTACATAATTACATTATTTTTCGTCCAATATCATTAGAACGGAAATGTAACTTTAGGCAATAATATACCCATGGGGCTCGAAATGACCAAATATTAGATTCCCCCCCCCGACTTTAGGAATTTAATTTTTCATATTTCTCATACCTATATATGAACGAAAATAGTGAGAAAGTATTGGGATAGCAAAAAAAAATCGATTTCAACGGAAGTACACGTTTTGAGGTTCACTGAGAAGTTAAAAAAATGATCTCTGAACAAGATTTCTCAAAACGAAAAGCTGCTTGTATCTAGGGGGCCTAACACAAAAAATCTTTCCATAGATAAGAAAAAGTTATGTGATATGTGTTTAGTTATATTAAAATTTTTTATTTTACTATTTTATTTATTATTAAATTTAGAGAACACACGAACCATTGGATAGTGGTCAACTTCCCGATCTAAGGGACAAAATTTTATTTATATTATATTGGCTACCAATTAATATAAATAAATCTAAATGGCCTCAGATGTCAAAAAACTTTACAAAAAAAGATCAAATAGATAGATAGAGATCAAATAAAAGTTGTTCACGTCGATATTCTTTATAATTTTATATACAAAAACTGAAGTTGAGAAATAAAATAAAATTAAACTCAAACCTATTGAGACGAATAATTATGAATTTTTTTCTTTAAACTTCCTGGCTGGGACTTATTATATCACCAGGCACTCAGTTTTGTCAATATTATTTAAAAAAATTTTAATGTATTTTTTAGGTCAGTGTTTCTTACCTGAAAGGTAATATTAAGGTGGATCGCGAGCATAAAAAGATTAAGAACTACTGCTTTAGAAAAATAGAAAATGAATATTCCGGACATGTGCTGACCACCTTAGTTTATATAAGTTTATTTACTCTCTTTTATTGTTTTAAATTAAGTCTATAGAGGAGGAGGAGTTTCTCTACAAATAACCAGCTTTGTTCCTATAGACATCATTTTAAATATAGTAAATTATCCAAATAAAAGACAATTTTACATTTTACATAAAAGTCAATAATTCAAAAATGTCAAAATGTGCAAATGTCTAATTACCTTCCATCTATAAGTTTCAAATTTTTATGGAAGTAAAAAAAAAAAAAACAAATTCTTGAACATTTTTTTTCTTTCGTTATGTCATTATATTTGCCCTTCGATGAAATGGTTAACAAGGAATGTGTTATGTACATGACGGTATGTTTGTGAAGTGTTTATGGGGTGTACTTTAAACAAAAATCTATTTCTAGTTGCTCTATTTGTTTAATTAAAAGACGATGCGAGGCGTTCGTTCCTTTTTATTTTATTTTTTCTCTACAAACCAATCAATCGGTTTCTTCTTTCTTTTCTTTTTATTTATTCACTTACAATCAGACATAAAATAATATTATCGTCATTGGAACAATCATCTATCTTAATTAACAATCTAAATGTTAAGAACGTCGGATCCAATGACGATGACGACATTTTATTTTCCAAAGGTGTTAATAATAATAAATATATCGAATCATGTCCTTCATCTGGGCTTTAAATTTTATGACATCTCTTTTCCACCTTCCTTCCTATATACTAGTATAAATAGTAACCCGTATATAAGATAAGAAATAATGTTTTTTTGAAGTAAATAGTTGAATCCTGAAAGAATATTATTTGGGTGTGAAATATAGTAAGCTACAATTTATTTTCAGGGATTCACACTTAGTGAGTACGTGCATAGCGACTACGAGTTACCGGACCAAAGGCTGGCATTTCTTCTACTATTACTACCAGTTTTTTCCTTTCCTCACCCAAAACAAGCGTTAACGGGCTTGTTATACTATTTTATACTATCCAAAAATTAAGTCGACCTCTAATCAATGGATAAGGTTAAGAAAGTAGATGAGACTTTTAATGATTGATTTTCACACGTTTCAGGACAGCTGTGTGTTTTTCAGATGAGTTCAAATGTGTATAATTTTTTTTTTAAATTACACATTCAGCATTCTACTAAGACATTTTCAGATATGAAGAAGGCAAGCTATACTGAAAAGCTGACTCAAAAAAAGATGTAAATAAAATTACTTTTTTTTTTATTGAAAATAGCTTCATGTTCAAGTTTTTAAAGGTTCAAATATGATATAATTCAACTCATTGTGTATATAGACCTCCGAGTATTTATTAAGTTTCTGTTTATTTGCTGGCATAGCAAGAAACGGGCGCGGAAGTTTATTTTATAATCTATTTATGTTTACATTTAAAATATTTTTGTGGGTTTTATTTGAAATTAAAATTGAGAAGCTGAATAGTTAAGAGAATTAAAGCCTGAACTCTTTAATCTCTAAGATTCATGGCAAATGTATAATCATTATCATTGATTAATTAATTGTCTTGGAATAGAATGGAACCCAGCAAAACAAGGGCTTCAAGTAATCATTTTACTGAAATTTTTATCTGAAAATTGGCAAAAATAATTAATGGAAAAAAATTTGATTGAATTTGATTTCTTTTTAATGGTACGATGAGAAAGTGGAATAAAAAATTTTTTGAGTAGCTATCATGAATTTGTCATCCTTTCCATGGTGTCATAAATATAATTTTAATTTAATTTTTATATCTCTAACAACAAGAAAATGTCCAAAATTAAAATGAGATGAACATATAAAGAATTTAATAAAATTAATTGACTGCCACCATACATTTTATCTACACTATCTTTTATTCTATATATACATGCAAAACGATTTATTTTTCTATTAATAAATGAAGATAATTTTTTAATAATAAAAGTTTCCTTAATTAAGTAAAAAATATCAATGAAACCAATGATAAATAATAAATCAAAATAAAGCAATCAATCAAAAAAAAAAAAAATTAAAATTTTAATAAATAAATCCTTTTTTTTAATTTATCAGCTTTTAATTTGTCAAACAATTATATTCATTCAATCTATGGATATATGTTATACGTTATAACCAATGATTAATATGTTGGTATTTGTAAATATTCAATTGAATAAACGATAAATCCCAACTGTCGAGATCCCACTGCACGTGGAGCTTTTCGTGCTTAATGACACCAATTTTTGAAGCTAGGTTATCTAATAATATACAAGTATTTAAAAAAGCAGTCCATAAAGTGAATTTTTTTATAAAATCTCTAAATCCAGTCACAGACGGATTTACTAAAAGAAAATGAGTGATGCGAGTTGCTAAATAGAAAGTAGTCACAGAAGAATGACTCAATTTATGACTAGCGGGGTCTCATTCATTTACAATGGAAGTGACTAGTAACTTACTAGTTAGGAGCTCACGTCACTTTAATTTCTTTTAAATTCGGGTTGTTTACCTAAGAGTATTTGCATACGGAAAAAGAATCTATCGGATTGAGTGATTCAAATCATTTTCTAGTTACACATGACACTTATAGCGATGGAATTTACAAGAGTAGAGAAGTAAAGAATTTATGGCCCTTGAGGAAGGTCATTTGCGAGCAACACCAGATTTTTTAAAGTTTTATTTTATTTTTTTTTAATTTGCACCATAACGCCACTTTACAATATTTAGTACATATGTGTATATAAATTTAGTGTATATAAGAATGTTTGATTATAATTTTTAAGAATTAAAATAAAGTAAAAATTTACGAACTGATTAAAATAAAATATAAAAACAAATAATTTAAATAAAACTATTCCAATTTCTCTATAATGATTACATAGTGTAAATTTTTTATTGTTATTCATTATCTTTAATTCTTATATTAATATTTAAGAATATTATATACCCGTCGAATGTCCGAAAGATTATAGTCAATAATTGTTTGACATTTAAAACTTTGAAAGCCAGTGGTTATAGGTTCGATTCTCCTCTTAATATTTATTAATGAATCTCCGAACCCTCTACAAAAATATATAATTTAAATAACATTATTATTAATTTGATGGTAAAAATGCCGGAGTATTTTAGAATTCATTATAATCATTATTAGTTCACTTTTCCTCTCACCTTCAGGAAAATGTGCATTATATGTAATTGTATGAGAGTAAAAGATCGAAATAACCTTTTGAAAAAGAGGGGCTTCATTTTTATTAATAATATACACATCTAAATGGCAAAATGAATAAAATAAATTAATAAATTGATGTTGTGCCAGCTGGCCTTTATCTTTCAAGGCTATTAAAAAACCTAACCTTTGTTATATATAATATTAAGTACTAGTAGTTAACACTCTTGTATCAAAAAATTGACACGTCTAATACAAAATAATCTTTTTATCTATGTCCTCTTCACGTTTCTTTTGCGCCCAATTTCAACTATGTCTTATTAGTTAAGTTAAATAATGCTATATGCTATATAACTAATATTTCTAAAGTGACATTGTCAAGATTGATAACCTTAAAAGACAAGGGGTATGGGGTCGGTTCCCAGTCCGATGAAAATTTATTTAAATCAATTGGATACCTATTGATATAAATAAATATGCCTGGATTACAAGTAACGTAATAAATATATAGTTTGACGAATCAAGTCTATATTACCTCAGATGCCGAAGACTAAAAAAAATTTCTAAAAAAATGTATTGTTGAATACAATTACTCAAAAAAAATTACATTTATAATGAGATTTCATATTTATTTATACTTTTGTTTACTTTTATTTTGAACCGCTTTAACTGTTGACATTCATAAAAGAGGGGAAGAGAGAGGAAGATAGGAGAGATGCATTTAATTTAATTTAATCAGCAGACCCTGCCTCTGAATATATCTATCTCCTTTCTTTTATTTATTTTGTTAACATAGAGATATTGTCCCACCCTCTCTTTAAATATATTATTCGATTGGTTTTCGGGTGAATTTCCTCCATTTCCTTTCCTTCTTCCTCTCTCTCTCTTTCTCTGTTAAGTTGAGTGACATTCATTCATACTCGATGAAATTCAATTAAAATTTATTTATTTATTTAATTTTATCTTGTTGTTGGTGTAAAATATCACATCTCCTCAAAGATAGTATGATAAAATTAATTATTTGTATTTGATACGAGAAGAATTAAGAAAAAAAAAAAAACAGGAACTCTTGAGACTAATAATTATTTTTTTTCTCTATGATATAATACGTTTTAATTATTAAGATAAAATACATGGAATTTTATTGATAAAACAAACGAAAGTAATGTTCTGTTTATATGAACTTTTTGCATATTCGACTTTCAACTCGAGATATGTGGCCAATGATATGCATATAACAATATGGGATATGGCAGAGTGGAACGTTTCGAGGAGCGGTAATTTTTTGTTGTATGATTAGTTAGATTCCTATACCCGGAGATTCACTTTTAGAAAGTAAATTACAATTGCGAGTTATCCGATACAAGGCTGGTATTCACGAATTTAAGAATGATAAGTGTCGAACAAAGAAAACAATTTAAGAAAAAAACTAAAATAATTTAAATCAATAAAAAAGAAATTGGATAGTACGAAGGCATTTTAAGATTGGATTTAGATAATTTTTGCATTTATACTTCCAATCAAGTTATTTTTGGAATGGTAGAGAGACGAAGTGCACTAAGGAACTGGGGAGAGGATCTAGCTGGCCAGGTACAGTGGGGAAGTTTTGAGAGAGGTCAATTATAAACTCTCTTTGTAAATGTGTGAGAGTACCTTGGTAAGGGAGAATTTTTCCTGACAATGTTTTGGAGTGAAATTAAGATTTCTAAGATTCCGAAAATGAACTGAACTGTCTTATATTTAAAGTTTTGCCTTCTTCTATGACAAATTTTAATATAACTTTTTTTTCTTTTAGGCTTTCAAAGCAAATTTTATATTTGATTTGAGCCCAACTTGTTTCAAATGAGATATTTTAAAAACAATTAGAAATTTCAATTTTTAAAAGCGAATAGAAAAAAGGAAAAAAATCCTTCAGAATCTTTAATAGAATCAGTAAGATTTCCTTATTTATAAAATTTCTTCGAAAACAAAAAAATAGAGGGCTTAATTTGGATGTTTTTCAATGAAATGATCTCTCAATTGCAATACTATTTGTGTTCGGGTGGCCTGGGGGAAGTATTTATTTATTATTTTTTTCTTTTGGATCTGTTTTTTAAAGATTGCAGGAGTTATTTCCTGAAGTTTTTGGCAGATAATAAAATGGTATATTCTTTTTAATATTATTTAATTTTTTCTTTCTAATTTGAAATAATTATATGAGGAAATTATTAATTTGAGTTGAGACTTTTATTTGTTACTTTTACCTTGAGTCAATCACAATAAATTACGAAATTTTTTAAATAAATTTTAAGACCATATTTGTTGGATAATAAAATAAAATTAAATTTAAACTCTTTGACTTGCATCTTCCTTTGATCATTTAATAAATTCTCGAGCAAGAATGTTACCTGTCTATATATATATATATATATATATATATATGTGTGTATGTGTGTGGGGGTGTGAGAGATTGGAAGTGCTGGTATGGTAGTTGGGTGGATGAGGGTGTTGTATATTGATTTTTGTACAAAATTTTTATTCAAACTCGCTAAGATGATGTCGGTTTCCGTAGACGTCGTCTTTGATGTCAACTTTCGACCAACCAACCGCTTGAATCTTGTTTCTCTTCTAGGAAGAGAGAGTGAGAACTCTCGAAAAACTTTTCAGAAATTTCCCCTAAACTCAGAACGCTTTCTTTTTTATATTCACCGAAATTCATTAAAAATACATTTCTTTGCTCTTTAAAGGGATTAAAAATTTATAATAACAATAACTTAATAAAGATGCAGAGCCTATATGGTTTCAGATGGTGAAGAAGAATTTAAAAAAAAAACTTAATAAAGAAATATATTCTTAGAAAAAGTGATGTGGCCCGAACGATTCAAATAGTATAATAATAAGAGAAAGTAAAAAAGTATTTAATTTTTAGTATTTAATTTAACTTTTTGCAAAAACTAAAGAAATTGAAAAATTACTTTAATATAAATTATCAAGAATTGTTTTTCATATAACTTTTATTTGTAGAATTCTTCTCTAAATATATTAATTAATAAAAAATGTAAAAAAAACTTAAAAAACAATCACTAAAGTTACACTTTCGGCTGATATTAGCCAAAAGTTGATGTAATTAGGAAAATAAATAATAAATATTAAAGCTATATTTTCGAATTAATTGATACTTTAGAAGTATTAGAAAACAAGTTAACACAGAATACACAGAGAGGGACATTCTCCCTGTAAAATGTTAAAGTCAGACAAGAGAGTTATTGAGATAATAGTATTTTAGAGCTTTAGAGATAACTATCGCTATATTAACGGATTTTTTATTTTAATGAATTTTTTTTTTATCAATTAAAAAAATATATTTAAGATGCCATCGTTATTTCATTCCTAATTCAAATCACTTTCATTTATGCAAGTCTTATGGTTTCAGTTACTACTCCAACTAAGAAGTTTGTTTAGAAGACTTTAATGAATGGGGAAGTGATTTTAATGAGAGTTGAAAGAGGCAACATAGTAGGACTCTGAATCTGTAGGAAAGTAATGTTTCTCTTTGTTGATATAGAGAAAAAATTAAAAATTTTAAAAATCTATAATATTATACCTCCCCTCCACACGCATTGTATTGTACAGTGGAATACGGGAGCCGAAAAGAGGAAATGCGCCACGTTTTATATTCATAGAGAAAAAATTAAATAATTAATTAAAGGGTGGACAGGAGGGGAGGGTGACCGGGAAAGGGTTAGAGAACCCGAAACCGGCAGGGAATGGTGTGTGCCATTAGTGCACGATACAC
>JAAAKE020111241.1:0-16694 GCA_010014785.2 Anisolabis maritima
AAAAGGGGGGGGAGTTTGAGACTAATTTAATGAAATTGAATCCGCCATTTATGTGTTGGGAAGAAGAGAGATGGTCTTTAAAAAAAAAAAAAAAAAAAAAAAAAAAAAAGTGGTGGGTGGTGGCTAAATTAAAAGAAGTCGTTCGTCCCCCGTCCCTCCCCCCCTCTCTCTCTTTATCCTCAAATTAATCAGATGAGATCGTTAACCTTTTTCTTATTATTACCCAAAAAATTAATTTCAACTTTTATAACCACTTATTTATCATCTATTGACTTTGCAGCATCCGAGGGAAAAAATAAATAAAGAGCATTGTAATCTAATTCATTTAAATTTTATTAAAAAACTTTTTGAAAGCTCTCTTTTTATTAATGTTGGATATATAAACAAAAAAAAAAAAAAAAGTATTCAACGAATAATCAAAAGAGATTGAATATGTGTGTGAGAGAGAGAGAGAGAGAGAGAGTTTATAAGGTAAGTTGGTTTCACAATATTGAAAACAATTTGATCTTTATTTACCGTGCTTTACCTTTGTCTTTTTTATTAGTACATTTCGGTCAATAATTAAATAATATTTACCCACATTGGGATTAAATTAAATATCTTGTAGATTCTAATTCTGCATATATGTAACAACTTTGATTGCGAGAGCTGCTTTCTACAGTGAATGTAAAATAATTAAATAATAGCTTGAAGAATAGGTGAACATATGTGCCTTTCATTATATTAATAATCGTTTGATTATTTTCTTCAATATTCTTTCTCTTCTAAGGAAAACCTGTTTCGGGTTTATGCAGATTTATTTTTATATTATATTTAAGTGCCAGTATTTTCTTTTTTTTTTTTATTAGTTAACCTAACTACATTTTTGGAAATAAATGTCAAACTTCGCTGAGTGCAAGATTATCATGACGTCATCATTACGCGGACGTATTCACTCAGAATGGTAAACATCTTCGGATTTAAATATTGGATAGATCTATTTTAAAAAATAGCTTTTAGTTTTTTTCACATTAAAAAAAAAAAAAAAAATAGAAAATACATATATGGCTAAAAATAAAATAGAGGGAAAAAAATTTTTTGATAATATTGTCAAATCTCTATTTTTATTATATTGTGTTATTAACAGAGGGCACGAACAATTACTTCAAAAGTATTTATTAAACTCCCACTAAAAAAAAAAATCTTATTCTTTAGACCTTATTTTTAAACTAGAGCTACAATTTATATATTTCTAGAATATTCGTAATTTTTTTTTTTTTTTTTTTTTTTTCAATTTGTTTTAATATTATATCAAATCAAACTTATTCAAATTTAATGATCTTTATCCATGTTAATATAATAAAAGTGTATTCCTCCTCCTCCCCCCCCCCTTCTCCCCTGTATATATATAACATGTTATACTCATTCTCAACCCTGAGACCATAAAAACACCTCAATTTGGAGAGTAGGCAGATTGGGACCCCGAAACAAGCAACAACATCCGATCTAACCTTTCCTTTTTCCTACATCCCACTCAAATGCATCTAAATATTTAATATAACAAAATTATAGATGCTTATTTTCTTATAAAAAAGGTTGTTTAAGATGAGAAAAAGATTTGAAATTTGAATCCGCAATCTGTGCAATTTAGAATGAAAGGGAGGATCCTGTTTTAAACAACCTAAAATTATTCACAAAAGTAACCAGAATTCTGGGAGGGGGGGGGGGGGGGCAACTAAATTTGGGGAGCTCAAAAATTTTTTTCCCAGTGTTGGCTTTTTTTTTGTAAAGTAATTCTTTGTTTATTTTTTTTTTTTTGTTTTTGGATATATGAGATTTAGTTTGCAGGCCGTGAAGCAATATAAAAAGTATTATAATTATTAATTAAATGGACTTAATTTTTAAGATGTCATTTTAACTCAATTGTACACATTTACAGGAGAATTTCTTGCAAAAAATTGATCTGGGCCCCCCCCCCCCCTCCCTCACCTCCCCCCTGATGGATACTTGCTGTTTTTAAGAAATAAATACTTTATTTTTTTTTTATATAAAACCTAACCTTTTTAAGTTGATATGGATTTACAATTAAAATAGAAAAAAAAAAAATTCCTCCATATCTAGTATAAACTTAAAAAAAAAAAAAGATGAAATTTTTTTCTTGTTAACCGTTAGAAGTGAGATATAAAAAAAAAAAAAAAAGCATTTTTACGAAGTAATTATTTTTTCAACTGGTATGACGTAGATGTTATTGCGAACCAAGTTTAATACCTCTTTGTATAATCTACGTTACGCTTCATTTGTCTTTATCAATGAAATAAAAAAAAAAAAAAAGAATGTTGATTCACAATTATATACGTATATATATGAGGAGTGTCTGAAAAGTGAAGTAACTATTGTAACATAGAAGAAGACTGTTTTTTTTTGAGTTTTTTTAACTTTACTTTTCGACATTTTACTCGATCCAACGATATTCAAGTCGCTTAATTCCATCACTATAAAACGATGCATCATATACATCAAAATAATCGTTTGTTTCTGCAATCACTTCTTCATTTGATGAAAATCTTTTACCACTACCTGTTAAGTTCGGAAAAAGGAAAAGAAATAGTTGGACGGAGCTAAATCTGAACTATAAGGTCCATGAGGAAGAATTTCGAATCGTAATTCAACTAATTTTGCCGGTGCATGATCGTGATGGAACAGCATTTTATTTCTAGCCAAATGCGGTGGTTTTTCCTTTAATTTTTTATTCAGCTGGTCCACTAGTACTCTCCTGTGATTGTTTTGCCCTTTTGGAATTAATCTATAAAGATAACACCCCAAGCATCCTAAAACACAATGGCTTCCACTTTTGCTTTTTTCGGTGAACTGCAATCTGTATTAGCAAGGTAGTTAATTGCTCAATCGGAAGTTTGCTTGATCCAACAATCCGTAATATTTTATCGATTTTATACCTGCCACCCAGAGTCCTCCAAAATGAGGAGCTCCAATTAATTAATTTCTTTTTGAATAAGAAAATTAGTAGTTGCTTCGTTAAACATTTTTGACCTCAATATAATTTTCAATTCCTTATTTGCACCAATAAATGTAGTTCCACATATAAATATCAATAGGTTTTCCTTTTCGTCCAATAAATCTTTTCAACGTTGCTTTAAGGTCGCTTGCAGCTTCAAGATGGATAGCTCTAGTAGCAAAACACATAAAATATCCTTTAAATGTTGTGTTTCTTCCCTTAATTGCACGTAAAATTAACGGGCCCGCATAATCGATTCCCGTTTTGATAAATGCTTGAGAGTGACTAACTTGAACAATAGATAACACTGCCATGATCTGATTCTCTACTTGAGATTTTTGTTTGTGACATATGGATTATTTGTTTAACTGTAGAGAGACCATTAATTATCCAGAAGTGTCAATAGTAGTTGAGGTCCTGTGTGTAAATTTTTAACATGATGATTTTGTATTATAAACTTTGTTAAATGACCTTTCTTGGGAAGAAGGATTGGATGCTTTATTTAATCTTCTTCTAACTCTCAATAATCTATCTTCATCCAAAAATGGATTTAAACTTAGAATTTTGCTTTTCAACTTTAAGGTCTTGTTATTTTGTAATCTTTCAATTTCTCCTGGAAAATAATTTCTTTGTGTAAATTGTATTGATTTAATTAAAGATTGTTTTAATTCTTGAGTAGTCAATTCTTTGATTTTTATTTTCTTCTTTAATTTTAGTAAGTAAATAAACGACAACACCAACTTAAGGTTCTTTGGAGGTATGTTAAAGAAACAAATGTTTCGATAAGTTATAAGTCTTCACTTATTTTTAAATGTAAATTAATTGTTGTTAGTTTTCTTTTCTTCTATATTTGTATTTATTTTCTTAATAGTTTCAGAGAAATTAGACGTAATGATGCATTCGGGACCATGCCTACTGTGATACCAATGACATGTTGGCTTGTTTGTATCTCGGATACACGATTGGCAACAAAAGTTTTGCAACGTGATGGATGTGACTTAATCCACCCAAGTGTAATCATAGAATCTGACCAAGCAGGAATTTCTTAAATTTCTAAAGAAGACTCTTGTAGGAATTAATGACTTAATCAGAGTAAAGATATTGCTTTTATACTCTAGACTTTGCCATAATGTCCAATTTCTTTCTTGGACACTAAATAAATAGCTGCAGCTTAAGCTGCTAGGCTCAGGAACATCGTAGAATACATGAGGTTGAATATAATCCTTATATTGAAGAATCTGCCTGGGAATTTTAAAAAGATTTTTGAATTTTTTAAAGATTTTCTTGAAGTTTGTTAGATCTTTAATAAAGTCATTCCAAGAGACGTTCGATTTCCATAGTTCTTGAAAAGTTATTTTCAAAAAGATTGTGCATGGCGTTAACCAACCAAGACGATCAAATATTTTGGAAATTAATAATAAAAATATTCTTTTTGTTAAATTTTTAGGACATTGTAATGAAATCATGCAAATAAACTGATCAGTTGCAGGCTCCCATAGAACTCCCAATGTCTTTATTCTTTCATGGCGTCCGATTTCTAATGAAGTTTCCCTTTTTTGGGTTGGCTTGAAGAACTGATTATTTGAAGTCCATTTCCTCAAATCAAATCCTTCTCTTTTGAGTGTTTCAACTATTTCTCTTGAAGATATATGGTTTCTTCTAGAGTTAAAAGATCATCCACATAGAAATCTTGTAATATAATTCTTGAGAAATCTGGGAATTCATTTTCATCTAAAGCTAATTGCTGCAACGACTTGATTGCTTGATATGGAGCAGATAATGTACCATAAGTTACCGATAAAAGCCAATAATCTTGAATAGGTTCTTTCACTGATGATCTCCAGACGATCCTTAAGTAGTTTGAATCTTGAGAATGAATTCTAATTTATCTGTAGACACGATTTTATAACATCTGAAACGAATTAAGAGTTGAAATATGTCTTCATGTAACTTAGGACCAATCATCAAAAGATCATTAAGTGATAGTCCAGATGATATCTTCAATGATGCATCAAAGACGACTCTTAATTTTGTAGATGAGCTTGATTCTTTAATTATTGTATGATGAGGAAGAGAGCATACTTATTCATCAGTCTTATAAAATTCATCTTTATATGAGCAAGATTTAAATATTCATTCATGAAATCAAAATAATGCTTCTGTAATTCAGGTTTGTTAATTAAATCCCTTTCCACCTATAATAATCTCTTAATCGCTATATCTTGAGAATTACCAAATTTTTTATAAGACTTTTTGAACGGTAATCTAATTACATATCTTCCCGTAGAGTCTCTAAACTCTAAATTTTTGAAATGGTTTTCACACTCGACTTATTCGTTAGTAAATTTTTGTTGACCTACATCATCATCAAGGTTCCAAAACCATATTCATTTGTGAAAGAAGAAAATGCTTTAATGTTATTTGATAAGTTTAGATTGATCTTTCCAATATTTATATATATATAATAATATTTATCACATTTAGAGCACCATTACTACTTTGGATATGGCCGTCACGAATTAAAGAAGAATATATGTCAGCACCCAATAGAATATCTTTCGGATCTGACTCAGATCAATGTTGATCTACCAATTTTAAATTTTGAATATATGACATGAATTTTTTATTTAAATTTGATTGAGGAAGATCTGAAGTTATTTTATTAAATATGAGAGCCTTTATATTAAAGATTGAAGAAGTCGTAAAAAGTGGTGTAAAAAATAAATTAACATATTCTTGAGCATTTGAAACATGTGTAGAATTTAATCCCGGTATTGAAAAATTAATGTTAAAGTGACATAACGTAATCCTAATTTCTCTGCCCAACTTGAAGTAATAAAGCTGGCCTGAATCTAACAAAGCTCTACACAAGATAAATTTTCCTGATTTAGTCTGAAATCTAATAAGCGCAGTTGACAATAAGACATGGGTCATTTCATTATCTTTTGTAAGATCTTTTAAAGAATCTGATTTTGACTTGTCTGATTTAGCTTTATTCGTTGCTATTTGTTTCGAAATAATAGAATCATCTTTTGCATCCCTTACTTTATTTATTTTGAGACTTTTCTAAATGTAGAAAAGAATTGTGACGCTTGTTACATACTTTACAATTACTTGATTTACAGTTTCATCCCGGTTTCAGACAATTGAAGCATAATTTTAAATTTTTTATAACTTCATATCTTTCTTCTGGTGATTTGGAACTTAAGTCAGGACAATTTTGTATGTAATGATCCTTAGAAGAATGTGGACACGTCACATTAACGGCTCCATAATGAACTGTAGCTTTTGAAACCTTAAAAAAAGAGTAGTTTTATCTTTAAAATGACTACTAACTTGAAGTTTGTTAGGAGAAGGAACTGCTAATATGGCTTGAGCTTTATTATCTAAAAAGTTCATTAAAGAAACAAATGTAAGAATTTTATCATTTTTCAACGACAATTTCCATTGTCTTCGAGAATCTGCATCAAGCTTGGATGTCGTTAAAAAGACCAAAATTGCATCCCAATGCTCAACAGGTATCTTAGCTATGGGCAATGTTGCCCTCACACATTCATTTGTCACATCTACTACATTTCTTAAAGCTAAAGGCGATTCAGAAATCAAGATCTTTTGATCGATTAAACGTTCTAAAATTGAATTAATAATTTTTCGATGATTATGGTATCTATTATCTAATAGTTCCCAAGTTTTATTATAATTTTCGTCCAAAATTTGTATAGATTGAATTAAAAGAGCGGGTTCATTACATAAAGCAGATTTTAAATATTGAAGGTTTTGTACTTGGTTTAAATTCGGTTTATTATGGACAGAAGACATAAAAAGATCTCTAAAATCTGTCCATTCCTGTAAATTTCCCGTGAATTTAGGCAATTTTATTTCATTATTTGAATTATTAGATGAATTGGAGTCTATTTGACTATCATTTCTTAAAGATGTATTTGTGTTCCGTGCATCTAATAACTTAATTTTAAGATCAGTTAATTTATTTTCAAAGGATTGAATTTCAATTGCAATTTGTTCATATTCTTGATCGTTACATGCGGCATTATATTGCCCTTCAAAATTTGATATTAATACATTATTTCATTCGAATAAATTATCGTGGTTAGATGAGTAATTTTGCCTTTAAAAAACTCTTTTTGTTAAATTTAATCCCTGCGTGGTCGGCATTGTTATATAAAAATTATTTGGGATGGGGTCTTTGGTGCAATCGGTAGGGTGTCGCTGTTCTGCACAGGAGATCGGTGTTCGCATCCCGGGCAGGAGGGATTTTTTCATTAAATATAAATATTTAATGAGAACAAATCCTGGATTGGAACATTGGATCCCACCACAATAGAGCACTCAGGCAACTCTATGAAGAGAGTGAGTTGCTGTGACACCCCGCCCTATGGAAGGGGCGTAAAGAATGTTTCCCTCTCAATGATGCACTCTTCGCAAGGAGTTCCTCCTCAATCTAGGACATCCTCCCTAGTATAGAATATGTTGGAAAGAAGGAACCGGGTGGAATTAGATATAGGAGTAGTTAGCTAGAAATGAATATAAGAGGAGGAGTTAGTCTCAGGAAAATAACTTTACGGGGTGCCGATAGATGGCTACAGCCAGAGGTCGGCTGGGTTTGAGGTGTGTGTCTCCGTACATGACAGCACCTCGGGGTAGGTGGGCCTATACGGTCCAAATGAAATGAAATAAAAAATTATTATATCTTAGTTTTTTGATGCAATTACTTAAAGAAATTTTATTACGCATTTATTCGTTGTGGTCATCAAATAAATAATTATTTTATGAATTTTAATCAAGATCGTTCGAGCGGATTTTGGAACAAAAAAGTACTAATACTCTTTAGTACTAATATTTTACTGATGTACTTTTTTTTTTTTCGATTTTCTCGAACAATTTTGATTAAAAGTATTGATTAGATAACCTTTAAAATATCTTAACCATTATCCCTCCTAAAATTGTTTGCAGCCCATTTTTATGATTTTATGATGACTACTTTAACGATAATTATTTATTAGATGATCTTTGAAATCTTTTACCCCTTATTGACAAAACATCATTCAGCTTTTAAAATGAAGTACTTCACTTCCTCTAGACGAGGGTAGAATGTGTTACCAAAAGTTAAATAATTCAATCTGTTACACTTTCCATTGTACACACGAGATTGTCTCTTTTGGTCTAGTGACGTATGGTGAGGTTTGAGCGCCCAAGGCAATTGAAAATATTGCGTCCCTTGATTAGCGGCTAGCCGTGACCCATGAGCTCTTATAAATCCAAGTTTTGTTACTATTCATTTCTTAAACCTATAATTACAGAAAATGCATATATTTATAAAATAAAATTATTCCTTTGCATTCATTAATAGCCAGTAAGAGTGTTACAAAATAGGGAAACCGAATACATTTAATGTTAGACATGGTCAGTTTAGAAATTGGATTTTAAATCTTTTAGATTTTATTCTTGCAAATTTTGATATTATATTAAACAATTTTTTTCGACTGTAAAATTTTAGCGCACAGGCAAACTGCCCCTTTGCCTTCCGACCATACGCCATATACCATCTGGACGGAGTGAATCTCAACTAAACTTGCCTTTACAAGTCTGCTCCGAGTTTAGGAAAGTAAAAAGTAAGAGAACTTATAGGCAGCCCCTAATGCGTGGCATAAATAAATAAATAAATAAATAAAGCATTCTTTCTAAACTATGCTTCCTGAAAGGATAAAAAATGACCTTCATTAGAATTAAAATATTTTCTTTCTCAATCCGCTGAATCATTTGTCCGGCAGAAAAAAAAAAAAAAAGAAAGAAAAAAAAAAAATCAGCTCTTTAGAGAAAAGAAAATAGAAAAATAAATACATGACATGAAAATCAAAGAATAATAAAAATGAATTAAAGATAGGTAATCTAGAAAAGTGTGAATTGTTAGAGGTTTAATGAAAACAATTTTTTAATGCTATTATTTAAAGTAAAAGAGGAAAATAACATGCAAAAAATTGAATATTTATCTCAAAAAAATAAAAGCGTGGAGCACTGATTGAATATTTTATTTATTTTCACATTAATGATATTTTAAGTTTCCCCATGCTTTAATTTTTTATCATAAATATTCAAAATTATGCAAAATGTTATTAATGCACTTTAAATAAAAGCGTTAAACTTTTTACTCATATTTATTTTTTTCAATAAAAATTAAAATAAAATCCAGAGCTTTTTTCGTGTTGGCCACTAGGAGCAATGCATTTGCTGGAGTTTATGAATATTTTTTATTTTTATTTCCCTTTAAATAGATATTTTGTAACAACAAAAGTTGTTCAAAATTGGGAATAGAACAATTTTGTTTTTGCTAAAATTAATAGTTAAAAAAATATCGGCGGTTGAACTTTAATTGAAGTATCCCTGGAAATGGGTCGATTTTTTGTTACATTTTAATATAATCTATTTTTATTGAAACTAAGGCTAGATATAAACTCAGATCTTTAGCTCATCGGGAAAAAATGGACTACAAGATGTTGAATGAACCAAGTTGAATAAAAAAAATGTATTTATTGTTTGATAACGAAAAAAAATATCTAATAACAATGTGCATTCCCCCATCTCTCTAATTCTGATTGCCCGTGAAATAATTCTTATGCAAAAAGTGAACGTGGAGGAAGGCTAAAAGGTCTAAACCATCTTCTCGAATTGTCTCCTTTAAAAATCAAATTCCTCACTTTGAGAACAACTAGTACAGAGGAACTCATCTTAAATACGGATGTATTGATGCTCTAATTATTGTTTGAGTTATGAAATTATTTGTCACCTTTAACTTGTCCCTTAATTTTAAAGATGTATTCAAGTTAAGTTAATATCTTTGCACTATCCAAAAAATTGATTTTTTTTTTTGAGCCTTTAATCAAAGGGTTCAAAACTATCAAAGAAAAAAATAAAAACATTCTCCGTTTAGTTACCCCTGGTGATGGCACAAACCAAAGCCCACACCCTTTTTTGGAGTTGAGAAGGAGAGAGGCCCTTCACATCTCTACTACCCTCTTTCTAATTACCTCCTACCTCGCTCATACTATCCTTCAGCGATCACAAACAAAATTGGATTAAATAAAATTTAATATAAATCATTAATGCCCTGTTGCAGAGTTAGAGGTCAGTGGTTCGCTCGCTTCCCGTCCGGAGTAACAAAAATTTATTTAAATCATATTGGCTACCAATTAATTTAAATAATCTAAATGGCCTCCGATGCCGAAAAAGACGAAAAAAAAAATAAATAAATCATTAATAGAGAATACTAATTGTGAGATTTATTTTAATTCTTAATTCTCGCATGGACTCTGAAACAATTTGGTGGATTTTTATGGTTTTTTTTTTTTTTTTTTTTTAAGGAGTTCGGTGTTCGCATCCCGGGCAGGAGGGGTTTTTTCATTAAATAAAAATATTTAATGAGAACAAATCCTGGATTGGAACATTGGATCCCACCCCAATAGAGCCCTCAAGCAACTCTACGAGAAGAGAGAGTTGCTGTGACACCCAGTCCTATGGAAGGGGAGTAAAGAAGGATTCCCTCTTCGCAAGGAGTCCCTCCTCAATCTAGGACATCCTCCCTAGTATAGAATAAGTTGGAAAGAAGGCACCGGGTGGAATTAGATATAGGAGTAGTTAGTGTTAGGAAATAAAGAAACTTCACGGTGGTGCTGATAGATGGCTACGGCCAGAGGTCGGCTGGGTTTAAGGTGTGTGTCTCCGTACACGAAAAGCACTTTGGGTAAATAAACGGGGTAGGTGGGCTTATACGGTCCAAATAATAATAAAAAATTTTCTTTCAATTTGTAGAGAATTTTCAATGAGTGAATTTAGGCTTTGGTGAAATAAATAAAACATTTCTAAAAATTTGATTAAAGTTTTGAATTGTTTTTAAATAATTAAAAATTCATGTTGGTCTTAAACCCCAACAAAGAAGGACCCAATTTGGGGAAATTAACAACCCCCCCCCTCCCCCGGTGGCCGCCGAAGGCGAATATCAATATTACTATTTAGTTAAATAATTAATTGATAATTGATATTCGGCCTATCTTATGTTAATTTGATAATAATACTGACATTGATGATTATTTTATTAGTAATCCGATTTGTTTAGTTGGAATTTTCCTAAGTTTTATAAATATTAATCTTTAATGTAAATATTAATGTAATATTAATGTTTGTTATTTACATTTACATTTAATAGACCTATTATATAATGGAAAAGAATTTATTGATTAGAGATAACACAGGTAGAGAAAAAATAAATTGTCATGGCCACCAGAGAATTGACTGCTCTCATTATAGCGCTAATAGACATAAATAAATTATTGATTTGCTTTCGAATAAATAATAAGGGAATATAGAGATTGTGGCTTTGAGCAGAGAGAAAGAGGTTTTTTTTTTTTTTTTTAAGTCTTTTTCGGCATCTGATATCTTTTAGACTCCGTCCTTATCAATTTAAATTAAGAGATAGAGTTTTTGCTTAGGGTGAGTGGTTTGCTTCCCGTCATGAGCGATAAAAATTTATTTGAATTATATTTGTTACCAATTAATTTCAAATATGGACAGTGCCTAAATGCTGAAAAAGGTTTTTTTTTTTTTTATTAACTAGACCAAAAGTTCTGAACAGGACATTTTACAACAATATTCAATTTCATATATACTATAGAAATTTTATATATATGTATATAAGAGAAATTAAAATAAAACCAAATAAAAAATGCCTCTAATAAAAATAATGAACGGTTAATATTGATTTATTGTCGCATTCTATGATTGCAGCGACACAATAACCAAACAGCAGCCTCTCATGGCAAACATTTTTGAATTATAATAATGTATAGATTTTATAGGAAAAATCATTAAATGCATATTTTCCAAATTTTTATCTCTTCCCTCCCCCATCCGAATTTGTTTTATGTGTCCAGAGACAATATTTGTGTTTTAAATGGCCTAATTCCTGATTATCTATTACATTCTCCTTGGAATAGATAAGGCGGCCTACAATATAACCCTGGTATAGAAAAAAACAAATTGATATAAACCGAGTGGGCTAATAGACTCAAGTTATAAGATTTCAAAAGTGTCTATTTACAAAATCTCCTTTTGGATTTAATTTTTATATTAAATTGAATAAATCTATTTTTTTTTTTTTTAATATTATTCTTGGTGGTGGCTAAATGTGATTTGCCATTTAGAGAAGAAGAAGAAGGAGAAGGTGAACGTTACTTTTTAATTGAAAATATTATTTGTAAATGGGTGGAGAAAAAATAAAAAAATGCAACTCGTTAGTCAGATCAGATGTTTGGCTATAGATTCGGGTGCTCTCACGTGAATACGTTTTTCTATTTCGCCCACTTGACAGAAAGTAAATTCAAATATTTGTATTTATAAATTTAAGAGAAACTTAAAAATTAAATACCCCCCCCCCCCCCGTGGCCGAGAGGTTAAAGATAACGACATTGTCAATCGTGATAACCTAAAGAGCCAAAGGGTATGGGCTCGGATCCCAGGCAGCCCGATGAAAATTTATTTAAATAAATATTATCTGGATAATTAATTAGTATCATAAAAAACAATTAAATAAGGTTTAATATCTATATGGCCTCAGATGCCGAAAAGACAAAAAAAAATTCAATAAGTTTGTTTGCATTATTGCTATAATAAACAATTAATAACTTGGATATTAGCAATAATATTTTTATTGTTAGCATAGATATTTAAATAGAAAAAATTCATTCTGGCATAAATAACTTTCTACTCCAAGTTCAGATTCTTTTTAAACACCAAATATGTTTTTGATTTATTATTCAAATACGTATAAATGATATATTTGTTAATAAAAATATTTTTTTTTTTACTTTCTCTATTTTAAATAGTATTAGTCAATGTCATGTAGTCAATCATCGTTTGCCATTGTCATTTATTATAATAAGATAATGAATGTTACGGAGATGATAATATCAAAACAAAATAATTAAAATTATGAAGTCATTTGCTTGCACTTGGAAAAAATAATATTTGAATCGGATATGCTAAAGAAAAGCAAATAGCCTTCCCTAGGTCATAGTAATTAAAGGGTATGTCTGTCTTGATTTGGCGCGTGTTTCATAAGAGAGCTATGAGAAAACTATTATATAATAACGATGTGTATCATCATTGAATGGTACCTCTTTTGAAGAGTTCAGGTTCCTGTTCTTCTATCAGTTGGTTCATCATTCGAAGTCCAAAATCGGTTGCTTCTTGCACAAGTTCACGGCTAAACATTTGTCGATCCTCTCGGCCGCAGCCGGCCATCCCTCTAAAATAAGAAAATTTTTAATTTAGAATTGAAAAACGAAAACAAAAGAGGCAAGAAGGAGAGAGAATTTACAGGAGGAGCAGGCAGCCAAGGGAGGCGAGCCAGGACCGGAGGAGCATCTCGAGCAAATGATGCGAATAGCGATGGCGATTCTGGCCGGTGTTTTTCGCCCAAGTTTTTGCACATGTTGTCGAAGAGGTCAGTGGCTCGTAGATGTAATAGGGTGGGGGCTGTTGTGCCTGAGGCTCTATTATCCGTTGCTTGTTGATACTTCTTCTTGTCGTCGTCGTCGTCACTTGCGGCCTCCGCGTGCTGCTCGTTCTGCTTGACGTAAGTTGGCAATTGCTTGCGCTGACCCAAACAACACTTTCGCTGTGACCTGTACTTGACGTCTGGGTGCAGGGCCCAAACCTCCAGTATAACCACCACCACCGGTTGTCGCATTGCAGCCCTGGGTATGCTGCTGCTTGACACCTTCGTCGCGCTGACAGCAGAAACGACATCCGTTGGGCATGGTGGCAAACGCCAAACTGCGCCCGACCGAGTACCGTCCGACAAGTGAGTCAGTAGGCCGAGCCAGGACCTCTCACCTGGTGCCCCTCCTTTTCAAGACACCCTGCGGGCCCCAAACACATCGAACGCGGTCACCGGGTCGACTCTGACTCTCTGACTCCACGACTCCATTCACGGCCCACTAACCAACACAACAACACACCGTCCCTATCTCATCATACTCACTACGTTTCTTCCGTCAGGAAATCCGACTCTCCTCCACTCAAATAACAATCCATGTATGCATGTCGTTCATCCATCCATTCCTGTCATAAACATTTCCATGTGGCGAAATTTATAGAGAGAGATTGGTTATTGGAAAAATCTCTATTAATATATTTGCAATAAATAAACAAAAAAACCAAGCAATATTTAAACCTTGCTTAATTAATATTTTAATATTTAAATAGAAATTTGGATACATCCAGGGATCGAACCCGGGCCTCTCATTTGCAGGATGAGCGACCAAACAGAAAAAATTCAAAGAATTTAGAATTGCAGAAATTTAGTGGCTGTGTGAAACAGTTATTCTTGGGAAAGGGCAGGTTCAGCCAAAATAAAAGCCTTTATATGCTTCTCGATCTCGGAGACGTTTCGAGACAAATGTCTCTCTCTTATTATATCTCACAGAAAAATTCATTGTAACAATAATATATATATGTACATAAGGATTAACTTTATGCTGACAATCGATTCTTTTGGCTGAGGATGAGACAATAAATTTGTCTCGAGATCGAGAAGCCCACTGCCAAGAATAAAAATCAAAGAATTCCCGACTTATGATGACTTATATAGGGCAAACCGGACTCTTAAAATCAAAAATAATTAAAATTTTTTGTGAAAAAATATGAAAAAAAAAAAATATTCTTCTTTGAAGGCTATATAATTATTACAGTGAGTGTTTGTTTATTTCTAGAGATCTCGAAAAATCGACTAGCGAGTTAGTCATTTTGGTTGCTTATCTTCTAACAAGCCCAAACGAACGATTTATATATCCCAGGGTAAGTATTGTAGTTGGACAATAATCGTGGAATGTGTTTTCTTTCTTTTTGTTGAAACTAATAAAAGCCGGTGATTAGATACAGAGAGGGATTCGACGACATCCCGAGAGGAGATTCAGCTCCTCTTTCTAACACAATAATTACTTAAAAATCGTATATTGACGACATCAGTGCTTCTTTAACGCAGATGTGGCAAAAAGGGGCCAAAATTTAATGGGGATCTTGTTTCACTTTTGTTTTTGATTTGGTTTTATTTTAAACTTTTTTCCTTAATTGTCCAGCTTTCTCTCCAAAACAAAATTTTATTATATATTTGTCATCCAAGTTCATTTAGTGATTTTTTTTTTTAAATACCTAAAGCCCCCACCTCTTGGTCGAGTATAGTTCATTTATGTAAACCTTCTTTCCATGTCTTTTTCCAACAGGAAGAGGAAATATGATGAACTTAGCAACTCATGGTCGTCACAAAAATAATGCATAGAATTACTGAGAGAGCTAAACTTTTTTATTTTTATTATATATAATCTAGTTTTTTTTTTTTTTTTTAAGATAAAAAGTGGGGAAGTTGGGTGGAAGGTATCGTTTTAGTTTTGGAGTTGGAATAAGATATCTGAAATTACGAGAATGTCCTGACTATAAAAAATTTTTATTTATTGTCTTAATATGAATAATCATATCATTTGGCATTTGTATCGTATCATGGGAAGGGTTCCCAGGAGGAGAGGCATCACTAATATCTGAAAAAAATTTTGCCATGAGGTGGATTTGAACATGAGTAACATTCAATGCAAGTTTTACTATATAAGCTGCTTTATCTCCTCTCATAATCATATTCTATAGAGAAATAAAGAAATTGGGAAGTGGAGAAAAGATTTTTTTTTTTTTTTTTGTCAATTATTGAAATTGTAATTTAAATATGTGATTTTTTCTCCTCTTTCATGCGCCCCCCCCCTGAATCATACTTTTAATTATACGTGATTATTTATTTAAAATAATAAATAAATAATGTTAGTAAGGCGTTTGTGGTTGGATTTCCTTTTTTATTTAATAGCTCACTGACAGTCAGAGAGTGGGTGGGAGGAGAACCACGAGCAACTAAATTCTTAATCTAACGGTAAACGGCCTATAAAAAGAGACATAACGATTTCTAGATTTTCATAATATCATCAGCATCATCATAACTGAAATGTACTATTTGTAAATGAATTTAGGCCAATAGGTCAACGATAATTGCTGAAAGTAAAACCAAGCAATTTCTGACAGGTTTTCATTATTTATAGTAATAACATCTTCTCAATTTATTTTGTAGTGAAATTGAATTACAGTTAAATGAGAGAAAAATAGAATTTCCTGTTTGTTGTTTTTAATTAATAATTTAAAAAATAAAACGCTTTTATTTAAAATGTTCTAAAAAGAGCAATTTATGACAAAAAATAAAAGCGTGGGATTGAAACTTAAAATATAATTAATGAGATATTAAATAATATATTCAATGAACGTTGCACGCTTTTATTTTTTGTATTTTATGCATTTCCTCTTTTTAGTACATTTTAAATGAAAGCGTTTAATTTTCGAGATCCTCCATCATTCAACAAATTCCTTCAACACCCAAAATATATAGCCATACTAGCCCTTAACACATTCTGCAATAGATCCAAAATTATCCTATGAATCCTATGAATTACTTCTAATACCACTCACTCATATTATGATGTTTGTATTGTTTTTGTTTTAATTTTTTTTCTTTTTTCTTCTAGATTTTTCTTTCATTTAGTTTTTGAATTTTTGTCTTCTTTATGTTTTGAATTATTGGTTTTTTTTTTTTTTTTTTTTT
>JAAAKE020111263.1:0-10737 GCA_010014785.2 Anisolabis maritima
GTAGCGCTGGTCTCGCCGAGGATGAAATATGAGGCCTGCTTCGGCCCGTGACGTCCGCGGTAATCCGCCGGGCTCGATTCCTGGCTGCGGACGGAGATGGCTTTCCTCCTAACCGGTCGCGACTCGCTTCAGCTGGAATCGGCAGCGGGGTGATGCGCTATCAGCACCGACGAATGACACAGGAGATTTCTTCCTGGAGATGCAGCACTCTCGGCCGGGCGGCAGTATTCTCGCCTTGCACGACTCGGAGTGAAGTTCTCTGTAGTACTCAGCCTCCCGTCTCAGCACCGTGTTCAGGTTCACGCGTCTCAGAGCGCAGGCTGTAGTATAAGGCTCAGCCTCACGTCTCGGAGACAATCTGTAGTATAGTGTTCAGCCTCACGTCTCGGAGACAAGTTTGCTGTCGTGCTCAACCTCACGTCTCAGAGTGCAGACTGTCCTCCACTACTGCCCTCGTCTCAGTGTAGTTCTCAGCCTCAGAGCGACGACACTCTTCTTGTACGTCTCAGAGCGAAGTGCCTCGACAACGAGTCGACGAGGAGTCTCTGCCCACGTTAATCCCACCTTGGCCGGACATCACCCCGAAAAGCTCCTGGAGCGCGTGCGATTATCCGATTAACCCGAAGTTTAGATGATTAACTGGGGGCGAAGGATCGATTATCCTGGCTTCTTGGGGCGTTCGCCTCACCGAGACAGCACATGCATTCACAAATTTACATCGTTAAAAATAATAAAAATTTATATACAATATTTTTTGACATTAAATAAAAAAAAATTTCATTTTTTTTTTCTTTTTACAATATGATACATTGTGGTTTCGGCCGGTCCTCATCAATTGGTGGAGATAAACGGGTCCGCAGAAGGCGGTCACGTTGCGACCTTATGAACGATAGAAAATATAGGTTTCAGGTAATCCGACAGCTATTGATACAAAAAAAAAAATAATAATCAAATAAACAAACAAATGGCCGGTTTCATCTTTTGGCCTACTTCAAATTGTTCTATTGAAAGGGAATGGAGACATTAAGAGAAGTTCAAGGCTTCTGGCCCTGAGTTCAAATCAAGGATCGAGGACAGAGAGTTGGTTTTATGTCCATTTTCACCTGACACTCAACTTTATGGTGGAAAAAGTTGATAATAAATAAATATGAAAAATTATTTTGTTTCTCATTCTACTTAGGAAGCTTGACCGTATGGGGAAGAACACAATCTATAAAAGTTTTATTTGGAGAGTTGTTTGTGAAAGAAACTCTTCCAAAAATTTAAGAAATCTTATAAGAAATGTTCTTTAAGAATTTCACTTGAGAAAAATTTTATTTAGCTTTTAAGTGTGCTAGTCAATAGAGGAACATGAAATCCTTAAAGGGGGATGAATAAATAGTATTGAAGAGTATAGTATTGTATTTTTGAATTGCATTTTTCTTTTTTAAAAAGTTTTGCTATATCGAATCCGAAAAAAGCCAAATCTGAATCCTGAAGTTCTCTAGAAATTTTGTTGTGCCAATTTTTTCTTTTAAATTTTTGTTTATCAAATACTAAATTATTTTTTTGTAAAGGCTTACTCATATTTTTTTGTTGTTTAAATTTTACCCATGTGACCTAGAATGTGAAAGAAATTCTAATTTTGAAGGGTAAAAAAAAATTTATAGAATTCGAAAATGTGATTCTCATAACTCTTTCTTCTTGAGATTGAAGAAATTTCCAAAGATTCGTCCCCACAAAAAGATGATTCTGATATTTTTAGAGAAGGTGATATTTTGAAACAATTTTTGTAAAGATATTTTCGGATTCACTTTTACTTTGAACTTATTTTTTTAAATTTTTAGTTAATTTAATTGGATAGGTTGTTTGGATATTTCCTTTAATTTTTAAAAATTTCCTTTGAGGTGGTTTTGACTCTCTAGTTAGTGTCCCACAAGTCGGTGAGAAAAAGTGAATTTGCCCTCAACTCCAAACACGCGACTAAAAAAAGAAAAGATAAATTTCAGAACAATAAGAATCCAGGGGCCGAAATATTGTGGAAAATAAATCTGACGACCTTGGCTTCGGGATGAAAGAAACTAATAAATTTTTTTGAAATCCAGGTCTTATAAAATCCGCTTTAGGCAATATATAAGACTTTTTTTGGGATTGAAGAAATTTGTCTCTAGTAATGAATCTTGACATCCTTATAGAAAGTGATTTTGATTTCATATTACTTATGATCCACTTTTTATTTTGACTTATTTTTTTTTAATTTTATAAATTGTTTATTTCTTTAAACTTTTGTCCAAACGGTTGGTTGTGATCACCTACTCAGTAGGTGGCAGTGAAGTCACCGAAGAAAAGTGCATTTGCCTCTATACCGAAAAAACACCACAAAAAAAAAAAAGAAAAATAATTTCCAAGAAGCAAAATTGTGTCTGAGCATATTATTAAGACCGCCAAATATTTCAGAGTCTAAATATCATCTGGCTGGACATAAGCTTAGGGATTAGATCACCCAATTTCTAATTTTTAAAAACAAATTTTTTTAAATCCTGGCTGGGTTGATTGCCAAAAACCATATAGGATTCGCCTACGATGTAATTTCATTGCACTGATAAACTAAATTGCTATATTCATTTGCAAAAATTTTTAAAAAATTAAAGATTATTAATTAACTTTTAACATTTTTCCAGCCGAAAGCTGTTTTCTTCACCTGCATCGATTCTCGAATGATTCCTACTCGATTTACGGAAACAAATGTTGGAGATATGTTAGTAGGTATGAAAATGTTTGTATGTTATATTTGAAACAAATTAATTTCATTAATTAGAAAAATATTAGCATATAAAATTTTGACCTATCATTTCTATAAGATCCAATTTAACCTAAAAATAAAATTTAATTTCTAAAGGCCTTTTGATTGTATTCTACTCTAATTTCCTGCAATTTTATCGATTTCAAGATGAGTTCCTCGGTTGTTAAACTGAAAATATCTCATTTGTCATGGATGTGTTTGTTTCAGTCCGAAACGCAGGCAACCTGATTCCCAACGTACAACATTTCGCAGATGAGCTTGCGAGCACCGAGCCTGCAGCTCTCGAGTTGGGTTGTATTATCAACGATATCCGACATATCATCGTTTGTGGCCATTCCGATTGCAAGGTGATTTTCTAAATCATCGTAATTTTAATATTAATATATTACATAAACAATATAAAATTCAAGTTTTGTTTTGAAGAATGGGAGATTTAAATGAAATGTATGTACTTAATACATTCTTTTTCCTTAATAAATAAAAGGAATAATAGGAAATAAATATTTATTACACTATGAGGCAATGGAAGGGGTTATGAGTCTTCTTTCTTCTGCCCCCTTTATGCCAGTTTATTCCCCTTCTTCTTCTTCCCAGTGGCTGGGGGACGGACCGGTTACCAGCATTTTTTTATCGTCTACGGCGGGGACGAAAAATAAATAAAATCTATCAGGCAATGGCAGATTTAATTGTCTCAAGGCTTTTGACAAATATTTTTTCGGATTCATTGAAAATTGTTTATAATCAGTTACTAATTGGTTGGTGGCAATCGTATAGAGAGTTATTTGCAAATTACGAATTATTTCGAATTTTTTATATAGAAGCATAAAGTCCAACAGACTAGTGGTCACATGCAACCAAAAATAACAGGAGTAAGAGAGAATGATAAACTTTAAAAGAGGCCTGTTGGATTTGAAAGAATGGAATGTAAGTTCAAGGGCGGATGCCTTGGGCGCCACTTTAAGGACTTGTGCCTCTAAGCAGGTCGTAAATAAATTTATTTATTTATTTACGTTCTTAGAATAATATTAATATTGATATAAATATAATACTTAGTTTTTTTTATTAAACTCTAAGCCTTTTTAAATGAACCATTTCTTGAGGAAGTCCAAACGTTATAAGAATAAATGTAACATATAAGTAAACACCTTGGAAATAAGGCAAGAGATTTTTTTCTTTGCTTAAATATTTTATTATTCCAATAGAAAGTTGAGGATAAATAAAAAAAATTTTTATATGACCTAGACAAACACACGAACGATTGATGATAATGATGATGATGATGATGGCAAAATGTTGTTTTAGGCGATGAATCTGCTTTACATGCTTCAAGACGAAGAGGCTGCAAGTCTGGACAACCGACGTCGGTCGCCATTACGGTCCTGGTTGGCTACGCATGGTCATTTCTCTTTAGCGAAATTTGCACAATTTCAAACTGCGGGGCCACATCAGCCACTTGTCTTTCAGGCAGAGACACCTCTTCGCCAATTCGTGGCTTACATTGACCCTGAGGACCGTTTCAATATACAAGATAAACTTTCTCAGGTCAGTTGGTCAAACCAAACGAGTAATTAATGTTTGCCCTTTTTATATTTGTATTCGGCTCTTCTCTGGTTATTTATATGCATTCTACTATGCTAGAAATATTATAGAGCCTGACTCTTGCTAGATCCTCAGGCATTTTTATACAAATATAATCTAGTTAAATTCATCAAGGTCTTGGTCAGAGAAAAGGGGAATCACCCAAATTAAGATATATAGATCATGGTAAATAACTTAGTGATTAATTAATGATAATAACAAGAAAAATTGGTAAATAAAAATAATAAAAGTACATATGGAATGCATATTAATTGAGAATTTAAATTTTATAATGAAAATAGAAAATTTTCCATATTTATTGGAATTTTTCTCAAAATATTAGTATTTTAAGCTTAAATATTAATATAAATAAATATAGATGTGGTACTTTTCAATTTTTAAAATTAATCTAAAAATGTTTAAAAGGCTCTTTCGTATTGATAACTTAGTACACTGGTACCTAGGTGGATTTAGAGTAAAGGAGGCATGTTTTTAAGAATAAAAATTTTTGTTCGACTTTTTTTGTTGAACCAAATTTTTCACATCTCTTCCAATAAATGTGTAGCCGTTTCATATAAATTGTTATTCCAGAATTGCATTAAAAATTTATTTAAATGTAGGGCTGGATATCAAATATTAATTAAATTGCTTATAGTTGCCGAATATAAAAATCTTTTTAATAGGCAACCTGCTCAACTGACAAGTTTTTTAGTAGCGTTCTTAAAAAGAGCGGCGCATTTTAATCTATTAAATGTTTTAAAATACAAATTTATTTTTATATAATTTTATCCATTCTTGTCATCATTTATATTTCTATTAAAAATATAAGATCAAATAATAATCACTTATGTGATTTATCGTTTGAATGAGATTTTCAGTTTTCTTTTAAACAGTCCAATAAAAAATTTTTATTTCATTAAAAGAATAAAGAATTCATTCAATTAAACTTCTAGTAGGCGAGCATCCAAATTAAATTCCTTTTATAAGAAGAGTTTTCATATATTTTTAATATCAAATCATTTACATAAATTCTTTAAATCTGTTAATAAGAAATATCTTTTATTTCAGATCAATTGTTTACAACAAATGCAAAATGTGGCGAGTTATGGATTCCTGAAACGTCGACTAGAACAACATCAATTGCACATCCATGCTCTCTGGTTTGATATCTATACCGGAGATATTTTTTTCTTCAGTCGGCATCACAAACGATTTATAGAGATTAACGAACAAACAATAAATTCTTTGTTGAAGGAGGTGAGAAGATACTTCTCTTAATTAAAAAGATATTAAAAAAGAAAATGCATTTCATATATATATATATATATAAAACTTATAAATCTCTTTCAAATATTTCAAGTCAAGCCTATTGCCATGTGATTCTATGTTATGATAAAATAATATATATATGTCTATATCGTTATGTATGAAATATATATTGGGTGTACAGGTATGACTATGGATTATATGGCTTCTTAAATGGATCTCTTTACAACCTTTAGACCACTATCAGTGTGGAATTCGTTTATTGCTTGAAAGATGAGCTAAGATTGTAGCTTCCTATGAATAAAGTAATAATGATTTATTATGTTTCAAATCAATGTATTATTTTATCAAAAAATACTTTCTCACTATTTCATATATTGTTAAGAGAAAGTAAAATCGATAGTCATTCTAGTATACCCAATATTTAAAATTATTTTTCCAAGATAAATCTTGCCTGAAAATTCCAATTTATTTTTTATATATTTTTCTAAAATAAATTTCTAGATAGTGAAAAATAAAGTATTCATATACACCTAAGCCTTTTTTTAAGCGTAGGGTAAGTGTAAAAAGTACTGATTCAATAGAAAAATTGAACCTTTGTTCCAAGCATTAAATATAAGCAAAAAGCAAACATTAAATTCGTTAGGATCATAAGACCATTTTTATCCATATTCCAAACTTGTACAGGAGTGTAACCTTCACCTTCAATTATTTTAGCAGATTTTTGTCGGGTGCTTTATTTAGCATCTGTTTTATCAGTAGAATTCATTTCAACTTTAAATTTTTATATTATGAAGAGCATATTTTAATAAACTTAGACAGGATTTAGAATTTTTTTAATTGAAACAAAGTATTTCTACAAAATTCTTAAAAATTTTTTCCCTAGCTTACAATTTAATTTAATTAAAGATAAACAAAATTATTTTTGATATCAAATTCGCATAAAAAGAGGTTTAGATGTAGTAGTTTACTAATTAATATTCCTATATTTGTACTTTTATAAAAAATATTTTTTATGGATTATTATTTTATATTTATTTATTTTGATATTTAAATCCACAACTTTTGTATAAAAAATTTATTATTTATTGATTTTAAAGATGTAAAATATAAAAAAAATCTATATATATCAATTCATAAAAATTATTATTGTTAATTTATTATCGTTCATTTTTTAAAGAGATGTTTATCCTAGTCTTTGGTGTTGTAATATCTGGAGCTTTTAAATGTCAAATGAGAACTCCTTCACAATGCCAAAAAAAAAAAAAATATTTTTTAATAGTGTTTTACAAACAATTCTTTAATTAATTTAAAATATTAATTTTATTATAAGAAAAATCCATAGATCGGAATGAGTGATGAAATTAATCTAAAGAAAACGAACCACCGCTACCTAAATTTTGGCTATCTAAACAGGAAATAACCGGCTTTTAAAAATATATATTCATTAATGACATCAAATGGATCAAGTGGTTTCATATCTAAATAGTTTCTGAAATATGTACATATGTCGAAATGTATGAAGGTAGAGTAATGTAAAGAAACAAAAATTTTGGTGTATTTAAAATATTTATTTTTTTAAATTCAGTTTATATATGTATACTTTATTGATTATTATCTGATGTTTTCTTTATAAATTTATCAAGAGAATGTTGAATTGTACACTTATTTTTCATTTCTTGATATCAAGAGGATAGTATATGGTGCATTTCCACTTTATACTGTACAGTAAGGAATGCGAACGAAATAGCCAAATGTACGAATGAAAGTTGAGAACCGCCTGTATTTATTTTTAATGCTGGGCTTATAAAATTATTATTTTTTTAAAGTAATTTTTGGCAGGTTATTCAGACTCCGACCTTATTTATTTATATTAATTGATAGTCAATATAATAAAAATAAATTTTGTTACTCAAAACGGGAGACTGGCCTTTGGTACGTGAGGCGAGATCTCGACCTCTGCACCAAAGGACAGGGCAAAAATTATATTTATTAATTAAGGGGAATTTCTACTCTTAATATGATTATTAGAATTAATTCATATTTAGTAATTCTCATTTATTTTTAATAAGCTTATTAATTAAATTATTTAGTTGTGATTTCATTTCGAGTCTCATTTAATTTAAAGCAAAACACATGTTTTTTTATATTTATATACATAATTGTATAATTGTAAAGAGAATTCTGATATTGGTGAATAATATTTTTATTTTTATTCACTTTGAATTAAAAAATAAATAATATTAATTATGATTTTTTTTTTAATAATACATTCCTAGTTGAGATATTTTTATTTTTCAAGTTTAGACATGAAGTTCAACAAGTCGAATGTTGTTAAAGTAGCCTTTGATCTTTAATTAAAAGACTTTTTTCTTTTCGTTCGTTTGGGCGAAAATAGGCTGGGGGGCTCATTTTTATATTCATATTAACATGAATTAATTTTTAATTTTTATATTGTGTGTAATGTTTATCAGAATTGGGGGCGGCGTTAAATCGAGCGCGGGAAAATGTAGTGAATGGAGTGTGGGAGGGAAACACCCACACAAGGACATGGGCATAGACACATACAAATACACACAGAAACCATGAGCACGCATGCATGCGTGCGTGCAGCACACATATATACAAATACATAAACATACACCTGTCATGTCTTGCTCACGCTTTTCAGAGCACGAACAACATGAGTATATATTAATACCTATATGGGAGATAGATTTTTGGGAGATCTTTTTCTGAAGGTCGTTAAGATTCAATATAAAAAACATATCAAAATACACACAAATACAGGAGACGCTGTCTAGGGGGAGGGGAGGGAAGGGTGAATCAAAAATAATGACCAAATGAAAATTCAATCGAGTAGGCCTCCATTTTAGGCTGTTATTTAGTTATTTAACATTTTTAATTTCAATTTTTAGGATATAAAACCGAGAGAATTTATAATTAAGTAAATTGGAATTATACAGATTCATCATGGGATTCGCAAAATTTGACAATTTAGAAGCCACAATAATTATTTTATTCTAAATAATCATGAGAATTTTAAAGATAATGTATTTCGATTGTCTATTTAATAGTTAGTTTTTGTCTTTCAGCATCTGAGGCCATTTAGACTCCGTTCTTATTTATTTATATTAATTGGTATTCAATATAATATAAATAAAGTTTTGTGTCGGTTAAAATGGGAAGAGAGCCTGACTTTTAGTATATGAGGCGAGATTTCTACCTCTGCACCAAGGGACAGAGGATGTAAGTATTAGTTTATTATTTTAAAAAATCCTATTGTTACCAGGGAGGGATTTTAATGAGCCGCAACTCAATTACTCTAAAAAAAATTGATGATTCAGAGAGGCCTTGAGATTAAAAAAATATTCAGCTAATTTTCCACATTACTTGATATTTTGAACCTATCTCTTTATTTTATAAATTCTTAATAAAATTTTTAACTATATATTTTTTGTACAATTAAAATAAAAATTATGATTTAAATGAATTTATAAATATATAATGACATCAAAAGATAGTCACATGATATATATATATATATATATATTTAGGCCTTCTATATAATATAAGTGGCTAACTAGAGCATGATCGTTGGTGGGGGAGGGCATCGCGAAAGAGAAAGCGTTCCGCCTCTCGGTTGGATTTCTTTTCAGCAAAATAAAAAACAAAAGTGATGTCAGTTAGGTTAGTCTCGTTCTCTCTCTCTATTCTCTTTTATCACCCAATCTTTCATTCCATTTGTTATTCTATTATTTTACATATATATGAAAAAAAATCTAGGCAATTTGTAGTAGTTCTTTTGCTCGACGGTTTTCCTATCTCCTCTGAATTCTATCATTAAAATTTTAAAAATTATTTAGCGAATTCCAAGCGTTCAAAGATAAGGGGTATAACCTTCAGTCAGGACTGTAGTATTCTGTGAAAGAAATGTGAATAGCTTTTTTCAGTCCAAAAATAAAACAAAATATATAAAAATATATTATATATATTTTATTTAATCATTAAACTCTTCATATCTACTGGACTGTCTCTGTCGCAGGTCTTTCTTAGTTTGAAGAGGGTTCATGGGTGCATCCATAAATCCCTAGATCTCTTAATAAGAAGTGTGATCAAGTTAGTCAGCCCAACAAGTGATTGATAAGGCTTTAAGATAGAGACGGCCGAAACAGTATGAGAAATTTAATGGTTAAATAAACTATATAACCTATTTATATTAGAATATTATAATCCGAAAATCTTTGTTATGACAGCCTTCTGATTGCCTATGATGTTGCAATCATAGGCTGCGAGCAGGGTTTGACATTTATTTCTAAAAGGAAAAATAAATCGGGGACATATAAATAAAGACATGTAATTTTAAATAAATAAATTTATTTAATATTACATGTCTTGGAGGAACAACATCGATAAAGGCTTATTTATTACCAGTCAGTTCATACGAACAAGAAAATAACAAGAAGCTGCTGAGGGAATAAATATCTTCAATCCTTTCGACCAAGAGATATCATTATCACCAAAACATCATCATAACTCAGAATCAATATATAGCAATATATATATAGTTCCACTATCATAAAAATAATAATTATTTATTTATATGCCATGTATTTTTCCAAAATTTGTTATCTTAAAATGGGTTTTTAAATATTCGCCCAGAGTAAGAAAAATATTATTTTTCAAGTCCCTCTCTTTTATTAAACCCAGGGGCTCCTGTTACAATTCCATTTATATTTCTCCCCTAATTCCAGGCAGTTGCTACCTAATGATCATGAAAATCAAAAGAAGGAAAATTGTATTAAATTTTATTTATAAAATATTTTTTTTTTAAATTTTGATAAGTGATTGCTAAATGATGTTCCAACGAATGACAAAAATAAAACAGTATATTTTTCAATATTTAAAAAAAAAATTCTTTCTTCTCTTCTTGGCAACCTAATTCCTTCTTTTTTAATGAAATTTTATTTCTAATTCATTATTATAATATTTACTCAACAAGCAGTAAGAACCCACACCCCCCCCCCCCCCGCCCACAGAGAAGGGAAAAAAAGAAATAATAGAAAAGAAAGAATTAAAAAAGAGGGTGGGGGGGGGGGCATGCGTAGATT
>JAAAKE020111274.1:0-10427 GCA_010014785.2 Anisolabis maritima
TCAAACAAATGCAATTTTTTAAATAATTATTTAGATTTAATATTATATTAAATCAAATTTTAATTTTTCAAAATTGCAAAGAAAATATTTTATTTTTCCTCAACCAGTGGCATCTTCAGGGAAGTTCGTCCTCCTCTTTTTAAAATTCACATAAAATCTGATTGAAATAAGGAAAAATCATTTTAAAAAATTACAAAAATAATAAATGTAAATGAATAAAAAAACTTAAAAAAAAAAAAAAAGGTAAAACTAAATTCTAAAAACCATAAAAGAGAAAAATTTCATTTAGGCCCCCTCTCCAAACTCAGTTGCCTCCCCTCCCAATCCCAAACAAGAATCCTAGCCACTGTGCTAATCCAGCGAAATTTGTTGTAAAAAACATTTATTGTGAGGGTGTCTTGTTTGTACATGATTGGGACTAAAAATTCAAGCAAAATTTTATTTATAAGCTTTTAATCAAGAACCAAAGACAATATCAACTTTTGACAATAACCTGAAAACCAAAATATCTTCCCTATTAAATTTAACCAAATAATATATATAATTATACAAAATTATTCTAGTCATTAATTTTAACTTTTGTCTTAAAAATATTTTTATATCTTTATTTTTTAGGATTTCTAAATGGGCTTATTTTTATAAAATGCTTGCAATTTGTTACACAATTGGTAGAAATCTTAATCATCATTGAAAAAATATTTATAATATTTGAGGAGATTGGATAATAATATTAATAATATTTTTCGTTATTATTATGATAAGGAGAGAAAGAGAGCAATGATTGGAATGTCGGTACTCACCGGTTTGAATAGAGCGTGATGAGTGTGTTGAGTGGTTAACGAGTTATGGAGAGGTGAGGTGAGGTGAGGTAGTTGTAGCTGCGTCTGGCGATGCGCTACGACTGACAGAGGTAAACGAAGGGCCAGTGGCCTCACGAGGACGCATCATCATCACTCCTCTCTATTCCTCAACTCCTCGACTCCTCTTCCAATGTTACCACATATAATGTTTGAGGAGGTGTTTGTCTTCCGTCGCCTGGGGATACCCTCAGCTGCCAAATGACAGATCCAGCGTACTCCTTTCACATCTTTATTTTTTTTTATTATTATCATTTTTTGTTTAAATAAACCTAATCATGGTCATAGACAGGGTGCTCCCCCTACCCAAAAAAAAATTAGAAAAGATATTTCTTAACATATATTAAAATAAATTCGTTTTCTTACATATTATAAAAGAAGTTCCCCTCCCCCTCAACAAAATGTCCGACTGCGTTCTTTTTTCTTTATCTGAAATATTGGGAACTAGATTTAGATCTAAAAAAATTTATTGAAATTAATTCATATAGCGTGTAAGTGAATGGCAACCACAAAGTAACCTAATTAAGACATTTTTTCTTTTATCTCTATGCCCTCTTTACTCTTATCATCATCAAGCGTCAGGCTGTGCAATGTGTTGTCCTTCTCCCCTCGTCTCTTCATTGGCACACCTGATCCCCGAGAATAAGTCAAGAACAAAGAAAAAAAGAAGTAGGCCTATTTGTGTTGTGTTTTATCAAAGTAGTCAATGGATAGTTTTGGATGCTTTTATTAAAATACAATTTTAACCAAGTTTATTCGACAATTCGATCAATTAATACAATATTTAATTTTGATTGAAGTTGCTCTGATACAATGGACTAAGAAGTTAGTGAAAACAGGTCTGTATTCAGAGGAGAAGAGGGCTAGCTGAGCCTAAAGAAATATATAACAATAAAAATTTAAAACTAAATTTATTATTGATGGGACTTCAGTCCAAAGGATCACCAGCAGTATCATGTATTATTTTGTTGCCTAACTAACAAGCACTCATTAAATTTATATCTCTTACCTAAAATATGTAAGGAAATTATTCATCATTTCTAAAATTAAAAAAAAATTTTCTCTAAGACTCAGGAACCTCCCTCTCAATGTGACATGTGTATGGCAAAGGATTTAAATAAAAATTCATGGCCATATATTCAAAATTTAAAATTAGCAGATCCACATTGGTCCGAGCCAGATCTGATAGATATTTTATTGGGTGCTAACCTATTTTCTACTTTAATTGGTGATGGCCATATCCAAGGAGTTAATGGTTCTATACAGCACTAGGATGGATCTTAGGTTGAAAGATAAATCTAAATCTAAATCAAATTAAATCACATTAAAGCATTTTCTTCCTTCACAGATGAATATGATCCTATTTCTCAGGATTGGAACCTTGATGATGATGGAGGTGAACAAAAATTTACTATTGAAGAAGTCGAGTGTGAAAACTATTTCAAAAATACTGATAAACCTTTAACTCGAGTAAATATTGTACAAGAAGCCATATATCTTCAAGAGAAATTAAGTTTAAGAAACAAAGGTTCAAAAAGGGAGGATTTGAATTGAGAAAATGGACTTCAAATAATCATGAAATTCTTCAAGAAATTTCACCAGAAAAAAGGGAAATCGGACGTCATGAAAGAATAGACATTGGAAGTTTTGTGGGAACCTGCTAATTTATATGCTTTTAATTTCATTACAATGTTCTGGAAATTTAACAAAAAGAATATTTTTATCATTAATCTCCAAAATATTCGACCCTCTTGGTTGGTTAACGCCATGCACAATCTTTTTGAAGATAACTTTTCAAGAACTATGAATGAAATGAACGTCTCATGTGATGTCTCTATTAAAGATCTAACATACTTCAAGAAAATATTTGAAGAATTCAAGGAGTGAAATCTTTTTAAAATTCCCAGAAAGATTCTTCTAAACAAGAATTATATTTAATTATATGGATTCTGCAATGTTTCTGAGAAAGTTTTTTCTGCAGCTATTTAGTGTCAAAGAATGAAATTGGACAAGCTACTAGTATATTCATTATGGCAAAGTCTAGAATAGTAGTAGTCTATAAAAACAATATATTTACTCAGATTAGATTTATGTTCGCCCTTATTATTATCTAGTCATTAAGTCAATCCTACAAGCGTCTTCTTTAGAAATTCAAGAAATTCATGCTTGGTTGGATTCTATGATTACACTTGCTTGGATTGACTCGCATCCATCACGTTGGCAATGTTAAAATTAAAAAAAAAAATAAAAATAAAGGAATTAAAGGGTCCCTGTCTACTCAAGAATTAAAACAATCTTTAATTAAATTAATACAATTTACACAAAGAAATTATTTTCCAGAAGAAATTGAAAGATTACAAAATAACAAGCCCTTAAAGTCGAAAAGCAAAATTATAAGTTTAAATCCATTTTTGGATGAAGATAGACTATTAAAATTGGAGGAAGATTAAATGAATCAAACATCATATTTTTGAAAGAATCCGATTCTTCTTCCCAAGAATGGGCTTCTAACAAAGTTGATAATACAAAATCATCATTTTAAAAATTTAAACGCAGGACCTCAACAACTATTGAGCTTACCTTATTGTGATATGACTGATACACCTATGAACCGTCTTAAAAGATAGCAACTTATTGAATCAATGCAGCAACAATTTTAGAAAAGATGGTCCACTGAATATCTCTCATGAGTTCATCAGACCAAAATGGAAATGTTACAGAGAAAACTTGTTCGATGGACAATTAATCTTAATAAAGAACGAAAGACTCACAAGGATGAATCCTCCAAACACATCCAAGAGAAGATGGAATGTTTCGTGCCGTTTCGGTGAAATCTTGTGATAGTGTTTATAAAAGACCTATTGTTATGATATCACTACTCACAATTGAGGATAGAGAGGATAGGTTTTGAAATTTATATTTCAAGACCGGCGGTATGTTTGAGGAAAATAGATTTATTAATTTTAAATTGTTTTTAATTTATTAATTACTTCGAAATCAAATTTGAGTAATGGAACTCATTCTCAATAATAATGAACTAATTGGCAAAATAATATTTTTTAATTATTGTTGTAATTTTTTTTCCATATAATAAATAATGTTTGCCCTGTCGCTTGGAACAGAAGTAAAGGTGAGTGCTTCGCTTCCCCTTCTGAGGGACAAAAATTTATTCATATTATATTGGCTACCAATTGGTATAAATAAATAAGGATGAAGTCTAAATGGCTACAGATGCCGAAAGAGATTTTAAAAATAAATAAATAAACAACGTTTATTGCAAGTAAAGGTTTTTTCTTATTTTATGCATTACAAACGCTTCAAGATTCAAGCTTTCATTAATTCCATCACTAGGCAAAGTTTAGGAAGCTTGAATTGCGTTCTTCTTGACATTCTTCAATCTATCCAAAAGTTTGTTTTAATTAAAATTTATTTGGAAGCATCTCACTCTCTCTTTCTTGTATTTTTAGTTTGGAAAGTGTTGTATATATCATTTAAAATTGGCCTATTATAGGCCGCCTATATATTTATTTCGAAACAAAATTAATCTTTATTTATTTTTTTAATGGAAAATTTTTACAGGTTTTATCACTTATTTTATAATGAACACTGAAGAGTAAATTATTTGATATCATTAAACATTGAAAATATAAATATATAAATTGGAAAATTTTCAACTTTAAAAAATTTTAAAATAATCCATTTTGTTTGCTGAACGAATTTGAATTTTCCTTCTGGCTAGGGATCTTATAAAATAAATTTTCACTAAATCAAAACTAACTCTTAATACTAGTAAATCGCAGAAAAAATATTATTATTATTTAAAATTATGATTTATTTTTTATATTAATTCGATTTTTTAATGAAAGGCCATTTTATTTTTATGTTTAAATATAAGAATAAAGATTTTCAAATATCAAAATTATATTAACTAAAAGATTTAATTAAAAATATAGGCTGCATTAAATATTTATATTATTTTTAGCATATTTATTTAGTTTATTATTTTAGTTTACAACTTTTACCCTTTTCTATATGCCTATTTCATATATAAATTTTTAAATTCCTATATACAAGTGTTTTTTTTCTTTCAAGCAAAAATAAATATTGTTTGTCAGAAAAAATAGGTTACAGGCAGAAAATGAATCCGGGTCTTTTAGATTTCGGCTGAGTGCTATACCATCTGAACCATCGAAGATATGAGAGCTAAATAATTAGATCGCTTATTCGCGATAGACCATTCGGGCCGAAATAAAAGCCTGGGTTCAATTTGCGGACTCAGTCTATTTTTCCGGACTTTTCTTTTAATAAATGATAGTTATATGTTTTAAATATTATTTAATAAACAAAAATATGATTTTTGCAATTTATTAACATTTTTTCTCTCTCCTCCTCTCTTTTGAGAATATCTTCGAATTTATTTATCTCCTCTCTGAAGAGATATTTTTGATTGCCACTCTTGGATTTCTTTAAAAAATCCAATTGTTTCCTTTATTTTGAAATCAAAATAATGAAGAAACATATCTTTTACATTATTAAAGAAAAATTATTAGAGAATAATAATAGATCTATAGTAAAAAAGAAAGAGAATGAAAAAGTTTTTAGAATATTATAATAATATATAAAAAAAATTAACAATATTAATTAAAACAATTAAAAAATATATATCTAAAAAAAAAAACAGTGAAAGAAGAAAGTTATAATATCTTCAAATATAAAAAATAGGAAAATAAATATTAAGTAGAAAAATGGGATTTTTCCAAAGACTCACTATACATTCTTTAAATTGTTTCCAATATGATTTTTTGTGTTTTTTTAAATCTGGGGTGAAATAGTTAAGATTACCTTCCTATTATTTTCTCCCCAGGGCCTTGTAATAATTAATTTAATGGGATTAATAAATAATTTTCAAATTTTGAAGACGACGAAATTTTCCATTTTGATCCAAATTCCCTCTTATTTATATTATATTGCACATTGAGACAAGAGAATAAAAATAATATTTTTTAGAAGAAAATATTTTTATAAAATAAGTATATATAAATTTGGATGTAATAATAAAAAGTATCATTAAAAGTGAAATGTTTGTTAATGTATAGAAAAAAAATAAAGAAATTCGTCCAAAAAGAGTATCTATAATGTAATGTGGGATTAATTAGGAATATTTCCTTAGACCGGGATTGCAAATCTTTTTTAGCAAATTTACTTTAACCTTTTGCCCTTTGAGTTTATCCACGATGTGGAAAGATTCTAATATGCTGGTGACCAAACAATATTTTAACAAAAAAAAAAACGAAACTAAAAAAGAGCTAAATTTTATTGTGAAATTCTAGTTAATAAATTTTAATTTCATTCTTAGAACTTTCTTTTCGTATTGCTTGTTTTGAATATATTAAGGGAATTTTTTTTTAAACATGGATGTCAAACTTATTTGAACTCGTGGGCTATTTTCCATTTAATTATGTCTTAAGGAGGCAAATTTTGCTAATAAAACACCAACATTTAGAAAAAGAGCATCCATCCTTCTTGTTTTAAACAACCCGAACTAACTCAGGAGCCTAGTCAGGATTTTTGATTGGGGTGGAGGGTAACTTAAAGAAATTTTTTTTTTGAAAGAGGTCCTTATTAAAAATAGAAAATAAAATGAAGAGGCGAAGGACGAATCCAAAAATTCATCGAATCTGAATCCTAAGTTTTTCTAATCACTCGAATATATATTTTGTGTTTCTATTTTTTTGGTAACAAAATTTTTTTCTAGCCTTTTTTAGCCGAAGGATACAAATTTTCCCCTTAATTATTAATTTTTCCCAGATGTCTTGAAATTGTTGTTGTAGATTCTAGAGATTCATATTTTGAGAAAAACTTCAAGGTTCGAAAATTAGAATTTTCTAATTCGGAAAAATTTCAAGAATTCATCATAATATTCCAATAAAGAATAAAAAGAGAATTTGATCCCATTCTCTATAAATTTATGAGAAAGATGACAATATTTTTTATTATTTTTTAATTCCAATTAAAATATTTTTTGGAACATTTTTTTAAATTAAATATTATATAGAGAAAAATTTTATCTTTGGGTTTATTTGGGTACGACAGTTAAATAAAAGTTAATAATAATTACTATGTTTTCATTAAAATTTAATTATTTTGTTTGTTTTTTATAAAATTTTTAAAAATGTTGAGCGTAACAACATATTTTAATAATATAAAATTTGTATTAGCTTTGTTCTAAAAACACCTCACCATTGTTGCCAAGCATGAGACATGACCTGAGTCTGACGATTGGCAAGAATTAGTGACTCTTCCACAAAGATAATATTTTATTAATGGATGAGATTAAGAAAAACAAAAACTAGATTATTACGAGATTTTAAAAATATGCAAAACATTGTTCCATGACAGTGTGAAACGGTTAGATGTATATGCACATTTTCTTGGATAAAAAAAATTTTAGGGAATGAGTCTCAATATTTCACAGTGCTTTTATTAAATATTTATTTAATTATAATTTAGGAATTAAATGAAAGAAAAAATTTCATTTTTAATCCAGTTTTTTATCCTGATTTTATAAGAATTTATTTAACAATTTGATTTATATTTCTAATCAGGCTCATTTTGTTAAACTAATCAATGTAAAAAGGATTTCTTAAATGGACAGGGAGTCTCTGAGAAGCCTATTCCTTATAACAATTAATTTTATTGTTCTTTTGGAGAACAACATATCACAGCAGAATCTGCTTCATTTTGATAGAAAATCATTATTCTAATAATTGTTACAATTTTTTGTTTAACTTTTTTGTGTTAAAAATAGAAAATATTTTTCCAATAAATTGCCATTCTAACAGGTGGGGGATTCTAACCACCCACAGTTCGGTGGGAATGAGATGGCCCGACAACAGCTGCGGGGACCTGATACCTATAGATATTCAATAAAATAAAAAAACTTTGTTATGATCAAACTCATCCATTAGAAGTTTTCAAAATCGGCCGATATTCTAATATACATGTTGATTAAAATTGATAAACATAGAAAAATCTTCTTTTTTTTTTTATTAATTTATATATTTTTATCATCTTTAAATAAAAAAATCTTCTCTAGCCTTTTTTTTAAATGTAGCTTCTAACTCTACTTTTTCTCTTGGACATTTAGAATTAATATTTTTTGGAATCCAGAATATAATGAGTAATTGTATAGGATATTAAAAGCAGCCCTTTCACACACATATATATATATATATTTAATGGAATATTAATTAGACTCTCACAGTCTCATAGGACGATATTTGAAAATCAAAATTTATTTTAAATAAACCTATTTTAGCCAATTGGCTATTTGTTATGTATAGACAGCAGATCTTGCCAAATTTTTTTCTTGAACTTAAAATGAGAAATAATTGCGTTTCATGTTTCTTATCATACCACCATATCAGAATCAAATGTATGACATTGTTGAATGGAAGAAAAGCCTTTTTGGCTTATGAAAACAGAAAAAAATATATAATAATATATCATATATATAAAAAGTACATCTTAATGTAAAAATATAAAAATTCAAAATGGACTTTAAATTTAAAACATTAATTGCATGAACAATTAAAACACTATATAGACCTCAAACATGAAATTAATTTTTTAATGTGATTCCATTTCACCACAACTGAAGATGAATGACAGATAAATTAAATTTTTTAACAAATCTCGGTTCTTTAGTATGATGTGATAAAAGAGACAAAATGGATATTAAAATGAATGAATGAATCACTCAAGTCGTTTATATATTTTATTATTATTAACTAAAATTATGAAAATATCTTCTAACAGAGAAAAGCAGTAGACGTTTGAATTGGTGTCAATTCAGTTTCAAATCCAATTAAAAAAAATTATTCAACCAACACTATATTCAAAAAAATAGAAACACACAAGTATCATATCAAATGCAGTTATACAAATTCTTGATGGGCTAAATTAAGAGATGAAAACCCGCTCGAAAAATTAAATCACTCTCTCAAAATTAAGAATTTTTTAAAAAGAACATTAACATCAACTGGAAAAAGCAATGTAATATTTGCGTATGTCCTATAAGTTGGTAAACCTATTCCTAGCCACTCCTTAGATATTGCATATTTAGATAGAGAGTTATAAAGATTTGGATACATTTAAAAAAAGAGTAGAGGAGGATTTTTTTTAGAAAGATGATATTTTTTTTGGTCACATAATATTTAAAATATTTAATTATAGATATATATATCTTTTATATAAATTGGTCTCTCTTTTGAACAATAAGTGTATTATATTACATGATAATCTGCGGGTCTGGCACGGATGAGGCGATGGACTTGTGAGGTAACACTTGCCCACCGTTGACATAGAGCTCGTCTTTGACAATAACATCCTCACCGAGGACTGTGGTATTTTCCATGCGCACCCATTGACCGACGACACTTCGCCATCCGACGATGCAACCATCAAGCCAGGAGTGCGATTTGACGGTGGCACCTCGAAGCAACGTCGATCTCTTTACACAAGCCCCGTCTTCAATAGTTACGTCAGGTCCCACCGTCACATTCGGTCCGATTCGGCAACCTCGTCCTATCCGCGCTGTAGAGTCAACTAGTACGTTGCCGACGATACACGATCCCGTGTAAAGAGCCGCGGGGTTTTTTTGTCGGAGTGAAGTTAAATATAGGCACATTCCTGGAATGTTAAAAAGAATGTCACTCTCCTTGCGTTTTTTATAGTACCTATATTTGTTTTTTATGAACTTAACATACTCCTTTTTTTTGTTATTCCCTTGTGAATTTCTTAGTTGTAATTCCGTTTGGTCGATTTAGCCAAATACATTCTCTTTTTGATAAATTATTATTAAAATTAATTCTAGTAAAAAAATTGTCTTATATTCTCGAAATATAGTACAGTGATGGCAAAAAATGTTGATTTGTTTTCAAACAGAATATTTAATGAAAAGAAGGTTCTGAGATTTTTTTGGAAGAGTAGAGGGATTAGGGGAGTTACTAGAGTTGGTGCATTTCTTTTCAGATCATGTTCGGAAAAAATCATTTAGAAATTAGAAAATCCATATTTATATATATAGTCTTTGGCTCTTGTAAAATTTAAAGGTATTCATTATTATTATATTTTCAAAAGTTTGAAAGTTGAAAAATAATTCATTATCTATGTCCTTCACGGTCTTTATTCAACTTCAAGGTCCAATCAAAATCACATTGTCAAATATTTTTAATGTGAAATAATGATTTAATAAAAAAGAAAAATGTCCAATTTTTAAAATTTACTAGTTAGAAGAATAGGTAACAAAAAATTAACTATTAAAAAAAAAAAATTGAGCCTTCTTTTTATCGAGCGTCTTCTATAGGAGAGGAAGAGTTATTGTACCAACTCGAGATTGTTAGAGAGAAGGGAGAATTTGTTAGAATAATCAATTGGCTTTAGTATGAAGCCTGCCTGTAGACTTTTGGTTAGGATATATAAAATTTCATATTTCCATTTCTATTCTCGTTAGAATTGTTAGAATAGAAGATACTTAAAGTAGCCATTTTCTCGTCCACTTTTCTCTTT
>JAAAKE020111285.1:0-16690 GCA_010014785.2 Anisolabis maritima
TTTAGTATATATAATATAAAAAAAGATGTTCAAGAACTGTTCATCAACGTATTCCTTATTGGTCCTCTTTGACTGTGATTTGTTTGAGCTTATGAGACCTGGGAGAACAAGGAGGCGAAGGGCATTTTGAAAATCAGACACAGACACGTCCTCATTATTTCTAAGACACAGCAGTAAAACTTCGTAAAATAGAAATAGAAATATGTGAAACTATGCAAAATAATTTTGTAATAAAAAAAAACTCTTGCTCCCTCCCTTGATGCAGAGAGAGGGTGCGAAACAACAAAAATTAAGGTTGGTTTAAATTTGTTTCACTCACTGATTTCATGATAATCCCAACAGGATCAGCTCACTTATTAATTAAAATTAAAAAGAAATTAATCCGTGAAGTTGATTAGTCAGAAAAATATAAAATATTAATAAAACAAGTCGCTATCTTTGTTTTATTGTTACCAAGTTCATATTAGAAAGAAAAAGAGAAGAAAAGAATGACAGTTAATAGAGGGAAATAATGTCAGTTCGAACTAGTACATGAACTGTCTATAAATGCGTCCTATAGCTCGGGATCAATTCATGTACTTGTTGGAACATACCTTAGGGAATTCATAATTGCCATTCATGATCTAGTAAGTGAGAGCTCCTGAGTTTAATGAGCAAAAGTCATTAATATTGGCAAATTTTATTAGTTTATATTTTAAAATATAAGAAGTATTAATAAATAACATTCGGTCTAAAAAAAAAAAGTTAAGAAGTGAATGCATTTTTAAATGCAGAATTCTACTTGTTCTAAATCAGAACAGACAAGACACAATTCATTTATATTTTAAATAAAATAAAAATATTATTTTTTACTTTACTCATTAATTTAAAAAAAAAAAAGGATTAAATTATTCATTTGAAATTTTTAATATTTAAATTTTTTAAAAGGTTTAGTGTTAGAGTTATCAAAAGTTGGTATTCAAATGGAACATGTTCAGGTAGACGACCCCATTAATATTTAAGATGGAGCTTCAAAGATTTGTCCCGAATTAGACATTGATTATTCTTTTTATTTCATTTTTATTACAAATTTTACATGATATAAAATGTTGGAATTAAAGTTTTAAGGAGATATAATTGCAAATACAACGATAATATTTTTTGGATAAATTATTACCTTGTTAAATAATATTTATAAAATTTTTCGAAGTTTTATATTCTTTTTTTAAAAGTATATAGTTAATGGTATAAAACAAAATTTCAGTTATATATCATGAATAATAGTATCTGTACATTCAAACAAAAATATATCATAGGAAATAATAATAATGATGTTTTGGAAAGGAGGGGAAGGGGCAAGTCAGTAAAATTGATGATGATGAGAGAAATGATTAATTTGTTTAAACAATCTAAATAATTTTTTTTATTGAACTCAAAGCGAAAAAATTATCTGGCTCCCTCGGGAATGGAACCAAATTATTTTGACTCTTCATTGTTTTTATTTTATGCTTGAAAGATGTTTATCATAATTTTGTTTAGTTTTTTTTTTAGAAAATTATAATGAAATTTTAATAATATCTACTTTTTTTTTTTTTTTTGATTAAATCATGAATTTCCCATTAAACTTTTTTTTAAAATTTAAAAAACTCGTTTTTTTTTTTTTTTTTTTTTAAAGGATGCCCATTTTAGAAATGTTTAATATTTCACTTCTGTAGTTTTTGTTGTAATGTAGCTTTATTCAGGATGTACTATACCCCTCAAAAATGTATGGACAAACTCTTTGGTTTTATCTTATGGGTAATTAAAATACCTACATAAAATCCGGACATAATAATTAATAATAGGTAGAACATTATGAAATTTGAATTTCATGTAGCTCTCCTAACTAGTCATTAAGACGAAATCAAAGATAGAGGTTGTCCAATTATTTTTGAGAGGAATAATATTATATATAATAATTTTGTTTTAAATATAATGTAGAATTAAAAAATGAAAATATACAAATATGAATGTGTAAAACTATTAGTCTGACCGCATTAAATCCAGCAAACAAAAAATTTCGCTGACACAGAAATCCATATTTCGTTTTGTAGGAGAGTGAGTAAAACAACGAAAATTTTATAACAATAAAAACAAAAATAAATTAAAAAGGGTCTTTTTATTCAAAAAATAAAAACTTTCAGACAACGTTTCGTTTCTTCAGGCCTTCAGTTATTAAAACCATAAAATAGTCACCAAATTTTTTTTTTTTTAATTAATTAATTTTATTTATTTTAATAACTTAAAGCCTCAAGAAAAGATTCTTAACGAAACATTGTTTGAAAGTTATTTTATTAATAAAAAGATTGCTTTTGAATTTATTTTTGTTTTTATTGATATATTCTACAAATATTTTCTCAATTATTGAAAATTTTATATGAAATGTTTTTTTTTTTATATACTTTTATACAAAATTAAACGTCTCAAATGTAAATGGATAATATATTTCATTGTTTCACTCATTTTCCTACAAAAAAAATATTAAAAAAAAAAACAATTGCAAAATAAATTGTTCCTATAGAAATTAAATTTTAAAGGACTCCCCAGCTAAATAATTGGCAGCAGTACTAATAATTTTTATCTAAAATAATGAAATTAGATAGTGGAAAGCAAAAGTTTTCCCCCATCTCTACAATTCCTTCGTGGTATCTAAAAATTTTCAGATTATTTTTAAAGTTATGAAAAAATATTTAAAATTACTCGAATGGGAACAAATTTTACTTTTTCTTATGAAAAATTAAAAAATTTATTATTTTCTGATAAAATTTGAGATGTAGAATTAATGTTTATTAAAAATTTTTCAAAATCACATAAGATAAAAAGATATTTAACTTCTATCAGTGAAGTGAAACATTCTTGCTTGTAAAACAAGGAGATAAACCAAAACAAGCGTTTACAAATGTTTACCTGATAAACATTAGGATAATAATCAGTGTATTTTATAGAAAATTATATTATTTTTGAGAGTGTAATTTCTATCACTTTGCGAAAAAAAAAAATTAGATCATACTAGCAACATTTGTTGAGGAATTATTAGGGAGTCTGTTTATCACTTCCCTAGTCCTTTAGTTAATAAGGCTGTTTAAATTTAAACTTTCAATTTTATGCGATTTTGAAAAAAATTTACGCCTTCTTACCGATTTTTTTATGTATAGTCGATAACTAGCAGATTTGCAACTAATAGTCATCTGTTATATGTTATTTAGTTAACTAACTATACTAAAAAACCGGCCGTAAATGTATAAGAAAAATAATATTTTTCTAAAATAAATTTTTGCTAATCGTTCCATTGTGAGTAATAATAATAATCGCTTGGGAAAAGTATAAAAATATTTTATATCGAGTTTAGTTTAGGTAATTTAGACTTTTACGATAATTGTTATTATAAATAAAAGGCATTAACTCGGTTTATTTTAGTAATTAATAATTCAAAAAATATTATAATAATATAAAATAATAATTCGGCAACAATTTCTTCAAGCCGTCGTATATTATTGTATTAATATTACCAAGATTAATGCCCAAAATACTTTTTATTTATATATATATAATTTAAATAATTGATAAAGAAGTTAATAAAAAAAATTGCCAAAAAATGAGCTGTAATATTTTTTCATCCATTGCTTTAAGTTTACAAGCACCTACTCTCTTAGAAAATATAAAGGTTCTCTTTTGGTACCTGGATTGTGAGTCCGGATGCCATAACTGTTAGCGAATTTAGGGGAAAATTCAGATCTTTAAAATTGATTGAAAGATAGCCTAGGGAGAGTTCCCAAACTTTTTTTTTTTCTCTTTCCGACCCGATATTACAAAGGATATTAAGTGGAGAGCGATTACATCTTTAAATTCTTCTAAAGTGATATGCGGGAAGAAAAGTATTTTTGAGATAAAAAATTATTTTTTTTTTTAATAAAAATAAATAGCCTTTTTGATACAATAAAAATATATAGCATATATAAATATAATCTTGTTTTATTTTTCCCAAGGGGAATTGAGCTCTACTGATCAAAAAATTAAATAGGTATCGACGTTCGGTTTTTTTTTTTTTGTATTTTAATTGCATGCTAAATAATTTAGTTACGAAGATTTTTGGTAAATTCTATTGACGTTCCTTCGACAATTTCTTCAGCTTAGTAAATTAAATTAATATTATGACAACTTGACTAAATTATTTTATAATGGTTTTAATTACATATAAGGATTCAAATGAGGCAAACTACATATGAATAAACGAATAAGAAAAATTGCAAAGAAATTTATATAGTCAAGAAAATGTTTTTTCATTCTCTTGTCTAGTAATGTAAAGTAGTTGTTCTGTTGCATCTTAATCGAGGATGTATTAAACAGACAATCTTTTTATTGTATAAATGCATTAGTTTATAGTTGGATTGTAAAATAAAAAATATCGATGATAAAAATTAAAATCTCCCCAAAAAAAAAAAAAAAAAAATATTAAAATAGGTGACAAAAATGTCAGGAGTATTTATTATAACCAGAAACTGGGTAAAAAGCCAATAACGACCCAATAGAAGTACTTAATTTGAAGTTCAAACCAGAAAAATTAAAATATCTCTTCAAAGTATTAAATTTAGCGAAATAATACTCATATAAAAAATTGTTCTATTTATTATTTTGAACAAATTTAAAAAAAATAAATAAAATATCTTTTGCCGAGCATACGAGTGGCTAAACAGAAGCTACAGATTACGGATTTGAAGTTGTAAAACAATTCGCGTTCGAGTCCCGCTTGTTACAAAAAATTATTCAACATTGCCAGAGCCTCCTCCTGGGTTAGGAAAATGGGAAATAAATTCACCTCTAATAACACGCACAAAGGGCCTAATTGCCTATGTGTCTAAGGGAAATCCGTCCCTAAAATTGAAACCAATCCTATATTTAATCTTTTAGAATCTCTTAATTATAAAATTAGAAATATAGAAATTTCTTTCAAACAAAAGTTATTCAAAATGAAGAAGAAAACAATTTTGTTTATATGCATTATTTTGATAAAGTTGAGGAATTGAGGAGATTAGTGATTTTTTAGGTTTAAGCTTCAAATTAAGTGCCACTTCGTCTGGGCCGATTATTGCTGAAATTTGATTTTGTCTTTGATTCTTTATTTAAAGTTTATATATAAAATTTTATTTGTATCGATCAAGTCGTTCAGCTGCAATTGTACCTACAGGCTCTCTCTTTCACACAGAGACGAGGGTGTTATAGAATTGCAAGGATTACGGACCTGTAGAGTTCCTTTCGGTTTAGAAGTCAAAAACGGAACTTTTTGAGACGTGTCTAAGGGGTATACTTCTAATTTAGTATATCTCATTTCGGTACAATCGCCAATTAATATTATATAATAGGATAAAACTTGGGTTACTTTTCTGATATTGTTACTAATTGTATCAATAACTTCCTCTGAAAATGCATACACTACGAGTATTTATAGTAAAATTAAAATGATAAAAGTGTGAACAAAAGTTTAATTTCTAAAATTGCGTTTTGGTATGCTAAAAAAATATTGGTCGTTTGTTGCATGATTGGTCATGGTGAGGTGCTCGGTGAGCTTTTCCCTTTTCGCTCTCTCTCTCTCTCTTTCTCTCTCAACGGTGCCTCTTTTCTTTTGTACTACGTCGTTTTACGTCGTTTTGTTGCTGCGTCGCGTTGCGCCGTTGAGTCTCCAGCATCATTTTACGTCGTTGCGCCTTTTCTTTCTCCGTCTCGTCGAGTTTCGCCCTCCTCCTTCAAAGGGGGCTTTTCACCCCCCACTCCTCTGCGGGCGCATCTCTCTCTCTCTCCCTTTGACATTTATCTTTTTCTATTTATTTTCTTTTTCTTCTCTGAGCAATACCAAGGCCGCGGGCATCTCCCTCCCCCTCATCGCCTGCTTTCCCCCACTACTCACCTGTCCGCTACTATCTGTAAAAATAACATATGCACCTGAAATTAAACACAAACCGAATGCTCACTTGTATCCCGAATAATGGATTTCCTCCTTGTCACTTATTTAAGCCCAGGTCGTTTTTTTAGTCCTATGTTTTGGTTTAAAAGTCACTAAGGCTCGTAGTCGCGTATTTTCCCATTCTACTATAGGGAAGTTAGAATTAAATTTTTTTTTTTATTTTCTATTTAACATAGGAAGGGTTGAAAATTTTAATAATCCTAATTTTTTCGTATACGAATCTCCATGAATTGGGTTTCCTGATTCCAAAACAGTGATTTACACATGTGTATGTGTGTCTAAAGACACGATTGATGCCGAACACGAACCTAAATTATATATATAATATATAATTAAAATTTTTTTTTATTAAGTACCAAAGACAACATGAATATTTAAAGATTAGACCTGAAAAATTAAAATATCTTCTCAACAAATTTTAGATAAATAATATCTATATGCAAAATAGTTCTATTCATTTTGAACAATTTTTGTTTGAAAATTTTTTTATATCTTTTCTCTTATAAAGATTAATTAGAAGACCTAAAAAAGTGAAAGAAAAAAAAATTTTCAATCAAAAGTTGTTTAAAATGATGAATAGAATAATTTTGTATATGAGTATTAATTTTTTCGTTAAATTTAATAGTTGAGGAGATATTTTGATTTTTCGGCTTGAAGTCTGGGTCGATTGTTGCCTTATTAATCTCGTGATATTCTTGTCACCTATTTTTTTCAATAATATGAATATATATTGTTGTCCGATGTTAACAGATAAATTGCCATTCACCAAATATGAGTTCCTGGGTTTTTTTTATCTCCCTCTTTTAAGCCAACATACACATTTTTATCATTCACTTGGACACTATTCTAAGCAAATGATTTATTTTCACAAATAACAAATGCAACCGTGTGAACCAAGACCCACCCTTCTATAACAATAGTTATTACCTGTTTCAAAAAAAAAAAATAGAAGGTTCAAATTTTTAGATACAACTTCCGGACTTTTGAATACACTGTTAAAATATTTCATGAATTATATAAATTTTATGATTCGATGAAAAGACGAGTCCCAGTCAAAAATTAAGAAATTCAATAAATAAAACCCAGGAAACGTTCGGGTTGAATTTTATTGTCCCTTCATCAGAATAAATTTTTTATGAGAAGTTTTTGTCCTATGTAAAAATCAATTATAAGTTTAAATTAAGTCTTTTTTGACATATAATTATTTTATAAACTTACAAGAAATAACATCTTGGAGTACCTGTATTTCATAAATGTATTAAAGAATAAAATAAAATGCGATAGCTGCATCTCTTTGATTTACAATTTTAAAATCGATGACCACAACAATTGATAACATGTGAGATTTCACCGAATTTTGTAATAAATTATCTTTTTAATGACATTTATATGATGATTATTCTATTTCTCGCAAAATTCCAAAATTTATATGACTAAAATAGTCTTATTTTTTTGAATAATTTAAAAAAATTTTTCAAGAAAAAGAATTAAACGTTATTATTATTACTAAATTCATAAATAATATGCCACATGTTATTATTCGTTCTAAAAAACTTATATTACAAATCGCACACTTTGGCCCGATTTGAGAAAAGATCGTAAGGAAAATTTTACTCTATATATTTCTTAAATAAAAATTTTGTTAACTCAAAGATTCCAATTTCATAGTCAAAAAATTTTAAGTTACGATATTTTATTATTAAAAAAAAAAAAAAAAAAAAACAGTCCTTAAGCTCAGAATTTCCTTATGAACGATTACAAAAGCATTAGGGCGACACCATCTTATTTCTACTATGAAGAGTATCATTATTTTAATAAATAAATTGGACAAACGTTCTCTTTTATTTCTTTTCGAACATATACATGAAAAAAAATCATCAAATTTTAAGTTTTGCTTTTTATGAAATTTATTAGAATAGGTCTTCTAATAATCTTCTAAAACGAACAAAAAATAGTGCTTGTCCAATTTATTTTGATACACATAGATAAGATGATTATGAGTGAAATTTATATACTTGATATATATTTAATATCCATTTACACATTGGTCTTAATTAAATTTAATAAAAAATTGCAAGTCAAGAAGATGCATTTGTCTCAATTTATTTTATTCTTATTTGTAAAATATAGATATTATAATATAATTACTAATATTTATTTGATTCTTCAATAGATTTATTTATATTAAAAGTTTTTTAATATAATAATTAATTAAAAAATCATTAAATAATTTTTGTAAAAAAAAACCACTAAATTTCAAATTAGACATATAAATCACTTCATAATAATCTTAATATTTAGGAAATTAAAAAAAAAAACTTTCAGATCTCAAGAATCTTGTAAATTTTTTAAAATATCGATTTTGGTTAAAATAAACAACTTTATAGTAACACGGACGAGCCACCAAATTATGTTTTACGGACTCAGAAAAACATATGATCTTTTAAAATTATGCCCAATTCATAAGCACCCGGCGAAGTGTTAGTGTCGTTATTTTCATAACAGTGACAAGAAATTTAAAATACACTGTCATAGTAAGAAATGTCAGTCGTAGCACGGGTAGCTCAATAGAAATGAGTGAAAATTCTTTCTATTTAATTAAACCCTCTTCATATAATGAGTAAAGCATATATAAAATTTAATTATTATGACAGATGAAATTATTACATCTTCGCCATACACGTTTATTTATTTAGAATTCAAAATAAAAAATTATAAAAAAATATTATGACAATAATAATAATTCTAGGTGTAAATAAGGATTAGTGAAGTTTAAAAACCGGAATACGCGTAAAAATAATATTTATCTTATAAAAGATATTATTGACACCTTAACTTATTTACCATTTTTTAAAGTATCACATGTATTTGAATAGAACCAAGTTTGATAATCTTGGGGAAAATTCAAAGGACCACTTAAATTAAGAGCATCAAAATGGAAATGGAGAGTACAAAAGAAACTCATTTCAATCTGGGATAAATTCTTTTATTTAAGAAAATCTTTTTTTTTTTTACTATCAAATGGTTTCTGAAACATCTAAGCAAAACTGAAACATAAGCTATACAAAATTCCGTGTGTAATGGCTTCGGTTGTCAGAAAATTAACTTTTAAATTTATTATCAATTTCTTAGCTATGTCTTCTTTCTCTCACAGAAAGTCACACTCAAAGCATGTATCCGGTATCGGCAGACTTCAAAACGTGAACGTCATTTGGTAGTCCAAGTCTAGACTAAACATTTTTCATGGTCGCAACTTGGTTTTACTCATGCGAAAAATGAGAACAAAAGCTTGCATTTATTGTGAACATTGCACATAGACACGTTCATCGAATATTTACAAAATTTTATATTTTTTATGACATTCTCAGAAACCGGGGTCACCACTAATTAAAAGAGTTAGTGCAAGAACAAGGCAAGTCCATTATTTCAAACTTGAAAAAAAAAATTCATCGGATTTTGTAAAAAGAATGTGAAAATGTATAATATTTTTTAATCTAAAACTTATAAGAAAATAAGTTAGAAATGGATAGAGTGAGACAGACTCAAAGGGACTTGTCCCTTCTTTTTTTTTTCTTATCTGTATCTATCTCTAAAACAACAGAGCTATCTCAGGTTCATGGTAAAAAATTATTTATCGATATATAAGTTATATATTATGTTAAATGAAATTTTAAATTTATCATATTTTTCTAAAATTGTTTTTTAACAATTTATTTGGAAATCATATTTTTCTTTATCAACGAACATCTTTTATTGACCAATATAATCACCTTTGCTTTGCCTTACCCCTTGTCATCTCTAAGAGTGGGACAGACAAAAGGAGAATTCCATCCTTCCAGAACTTGGCTGGTTTCAAAAAGTTGTCTAGACGCCTCTTAGAATTGAAATTCTTCCCATTAAGGGAATTCTAAAATGATTGGAAGAGATGGCGCAATATCTTCTGAGTAATATTTGATACAATTTCCAAAGAAATTTTTGCCAACTCGAAATAATGGTAATAACTGTCGTTTTATTTATTCAGAAGAAGAAATTTACACTTTTTCATAATAAATTATTGGGTTTATTTCATGCCTTATTAAACAAAATTCATTTTTTGCTCTCTGACAATTAATTGTCCTATTTTCATTACGCTTCAATAAATAATATGATGGATATTTCTTTCTCCTCAAATTTAAGTATTATTCATGAATTCTTCACTATATGTTATTGAATTTTATTAATTATAATATTACAATCAAATATTTAGATATCGCCAATATGTAGCTTCTATTAATCATCCATATAATCTACTACAAAATTACCAACAGAACCGAACCGTGAATTATAAAAAGCTCAGGAAAATTTCGCCCTTTAACTTACATGAATTTTCATTAGACATTTTTTATTCGATGCATACATATGAAAAATAAGTTAAAAAAAAACTCTATCTTTTATTTCGTTGTAATTAATAATTAGGAGAGCTGCATGAAATCCAAAAATTTAATAGTATATAAAACATTGAAATTTGGTGATTTCATGTACATCTTGCAATTATCTATTAAGAAGAAAGTTTGTTTACTTATTTTTGATACGCATAAGTTTTAAAATATCAGCCGATGTTTAAAAATACACACTTGTTCTATTTGTATTTTTTGAATCTTTTCATATGTATCTAAGCATTCACCAAGTCCGATGAAGGTATTAATATGTGCCGAAACGTTGCCAAGTGAATGTATTTTTAAAGAACGTCTGATTTTAGAATTAATAAATGTGAAGTAGAAAATTATTATTTACTTTCATTTTTTAAACATGCCCAGACCAAAAAATGTCAAATAAATGCATATCTATTCTTAGCCTTTTTACAGGTCACGGTTCGTTAAAATCAAATAAAGCTTTTATCATTATTTTTTCTATTTATTTTTCCTAATTTTAGTTTTATTTTTTATTTTATTATTTTGTTGCTAGTTCACTTTCCCATTTCCAAACCAGAGATACCAACAAGCAGATGGCTCCGTTTTCTATGGCACCCTTCTACATTTGGTAATTTCGTATGGATATTGCGCCTCGGGCACGTGTCGGTCAGCCCGCCCTCTACGCCTTTTAACCTGGCCCTTGTGTGTTCTTTCAAAAATATATATTCCTGTGGATTATTGTTGAATGAATATTTGGAGAATAAATCAACTATTTTTTCTGATAAATAATACTAATTTATTGTAAATATTTCGAGATGCACATTTCACTCATCCGCAGTGTGAATTAAGACTAAAATAAAACAATACTAAATAAAACTTTCATCTAGATGGATTATAATAGACCACGCAAAATATTAATTTACACTGAGGATGACTACTACTCGAGATGTCTAGAATAAATTGATATTATTATTCCAAAAACCTAGCTGATTTATTCTCAAAATAAATTATTAAAAAAAAAAAAAAAAAACCGGGCAATTATGTTAGTGGTATTTTGTCAGTTATATCCCTTAATTTTGTAAATAAAAAATTACGAAAAAAGTTAAAGTAACGTCAATATAAATTTCTCTATAATATTTTAAAAAAAAGGCATAAGCTATATTGAAGTAGCTTATACTATTTTTGGTTTGTAAATGAATCATTATTTTCAACTTAAAAATTCTTTTATTTAATCACTGAAATAGAAAAATTAGTTTACTTAAATTTTCATTAAACAAAAATAAATAGTCAATTAATTATTTATTTTTCATTCTTAATTAAAACGGCTACAATTTGGCGTCAAATCTCGTTTAATTCATTAAAAGAAAAATGAAAAAAAAAGGCGGATGAAAGCAAAATAATGAAATTAATTTCTGAAAAAAATTTAAGTATCTCCAGAAAGAGAGTGGGGAGATGGAGAGCGAGAGAGAGAGAGAGAAGTGCGGCAGCGGCGCACGTGGAGAGCAGAGGGGAGCAACCTATGATTTCCTACAAGAATATAATTATTTAATTTAGCATTTATTTATAATTTATTATCAGCAATAAATAAGACATAGTGGGGTAGATACATATTTCAGCCCTGGACCAGTTTTCAGGTATCGTCCTCCTCTTCCCCACATTCCCCCCCCTCCTTTCCCGTACCTCTTTTTTCTCCTTTACCAAATCATAAAAATTAATTTGGTATTTCCACAAATAGTTTATCAGACTATGTTATTAAATATAAATAAATAAATAACACATAATAAAACAATTTTGATATTACACATTGGGTAGGTAAGATCCCCATGTGGCTGACTGCGAATTTAAAATATAGTATATTATTATTTATTTTTATTTTTTTGAGTTAATTAAAAAATTAAATTCCATTTTTGTTTTACTTAAATAACTTTTCATTTAATTAAAATATCAAAATAATTATATAACTTAACTTATATCTTAATAATTGCCATAACCGTTTGAAATATTTATTTTTGTCAAGTCATTATTTTTTAGAAGTAATTTAATTTGTTGATATATTTTTAAAATGTTTTCAATTATTATTTAAATTAATATGACACAACTTTGAAAATTCCTTAAGATTTTCACAACTTTGGGGCAATATAAAAAAGAGTAAAAAATTATCTAGAAAAATTTTTTTATAAATAATTGCTATTAAGTGAGAATTTTAATAAATTAACCAATTAGACTTGTCTTGAACTGGCATATTTGTGAAGCCAAGACTCAAATTATTAATGGAGATTTATATTTAACGTTTAAAATAATTATTTCAAAGCAAAATAAGAATATAAATAAATAATAATTCGCACACCAATGAGACAGTACCATAAATTAATATCATTGTCGTATATATATATATATATACTAGTATTTCAAATCCATACTAACTACCAAATTATTCTGAAGATGAGCCTCTCACTTTGGAGTTTTTATTAAGCATCCAAAGGCTGACTCTGCCTTCTTTCTATTATAATCATAAATTATATATATATCATATAAGGATTTATGAAATAATGTTTACAAACATATAATATTTATTAACTCTGAAAAAATATGCCTCAGCCGGGAATCGAACCCGGGTCTCTCAATTTGCGTCTGACCTGTCCACTACACCATCATAAACATTTGACTTGTTCGATTCCCGGCTGGGAGACATTTTTTTTTTTGAAAATATGGGTTAGTAAATATTAATTTAAACATTTCATAGACCCTGATATGATATATATACCTATATATATAATAAAATATCAACAAATTAAACTATTTCAAAAAATAATGACGACAAAAATAAATATTTCAAACGGTTATTATAGGAATTTATTGACCTTTTTTTCCCTTTAAAATTTCTCAAAAGCTGACTAGGAGAGTAATAATGATTTTTTTTTTAGAAATTGAGATTTCATGAATTAAGGTCAAAAAAGACAAATTTCGACAAATTTAATTAAAAACTAATTAAATTTGTCGAAACCGAACGGCACGGTTTGAAAAAATCCTTCCACCATGACATTATTAATATTAATACATCGTATTTAAAAATTATCTTTTGAGCTTTTGTTCACAATTTTATATCACCTTTCTTGGTGTTAAACAAATTCTTTTAAAATTATTATTAAACAAGTATGTTTTTTACTTATTCGTTCAAAAGTAAATACGTTTAAAATCTATTTATATATATTTCCTTTTTAGGTAAATTAAAAAAAATTATTATTATATAAATAAAGATAAAAAGAACTTAAGGGAGCCAAGAGCTTTAATTAAAGGCTGTTCTCTTTCTCGTTTTAGCGATTTGCCCTCTAGGCTTGTCTAAAGAATTTTTTGCAATCTACTAGTATCATTCTTAAGATTGAAATAATAAATGATAATTGAATTATTTACTCTAAAAAATTTTATTTTTATTTATTAAACATAAATATTTATACAGGCAACCGGAAATATTTAAGAAAAAAAAAATTAATAAGTATAATTTTTGATGAAAAATATTCAGTAGTAATTATTCAAAAAGGATGGAGCAAATATTTCGACAGGTTGACACATGCATGAATTTAAGGAGATCCGAAACGAACCGAAAATGCCCGAAATTACCCGAACGCTGGTTATTTTAAGTGTCTCGATTGTCTTGAATGCAAAATTTCGATACAATATTTGTATCGATAGTGAGCACATAGAAAACGCCTTTTTGTTTTGTGTTATAAAACAAATATTTATTATCGTACTGTATTCCATTACAAATATTAGAATTTTTAACCTGATAGATCGGCTTTTGTAGATATACTTGTTATTAATAAGAGAAAATTTCCATAAATATTTTAAAAGTGTTTTGAATCGTTTACGTTTATACAAGGAGAATCTCCAAGGGTGATTACCCATATCATTTCGATCTGATCCTGATTCTATTCTAATCTGCTTTGTTTAATAAAATATCCGATTATTTTATTATCCCTTCTTGTGAATTTTTCCCATTTTAACTTCCTCTCTTCCATTATGTTTATTCTTATTTATGTGTGGGAAGCCTCAGAATTTTGTATCACGATTATTCAATCCTTGTTTTCTTAATAATTATAATTCACAACAATTAAAATGTCTTCAAAAAAAAAAATTTTTTTTTTGTTACGATGACTTTGAAAAATTCATATACATTTTTAAAAAATAAAATGAACTTTTTATTGATTATGTTTGTTTAAAAATTAGAGCCATATTTAGAAATACTCCTAAGAATATTCTTAACTTAAGGTGAATTTATTAATCTTTTAGTTATTGAATTTCTTGAGTTGAAATTTCTCTTAACTATTTAAGAAAGTTTAGCTTCTTAAGAAAAATTTAAATTTAAGAAATTCTATAGAATAGTAAAACTCTCCTAAGTTAAGATTTTTATGTAGCTTTACTAATAATTTATTAAAACAAAACAAAAGGATTTGTCTAATTTATTTTGAAACATAAGCTAAGTACTATCCCTACTCTTCATAAAAAAAAAACTTCTTTGACGTTGAAAATTGTGAATTATTAAAGTATTTTATTTATTAAAAATATAAAAATAGAAAATTAATGCCCGTTTTTTATATAAAAAAGAAATGCGGACGGACGCAAGATAATTAATATATATATATACATGAATGAAATATGGGATGAAATTTTCCATGATTAAATAAAAATATAAAATTGATCTTGGAGGCAGTTGTTATGTCATTCACTAAACTAACTTGAATAAATAAATCTGGTAAAGGTGAAGTAAGGAGGGAAGATTCGATTTATTTATTTAATTCTCCCCACTCGAGATTTTTCATCCCTCATTATGGAAATAAATAGTTATTTCTTATTTTTATCTTTAATTATAAATTTTTATATGGATAATTTTTAGAAACGTAGGAGAATAAGTTTTTTTTTTAATTTTATAATATTAATATGAAATTTATTAAATGCCTCACCGATGTAAAGAGTCATGTTCAAAAAAAAAAAACGAAATGAGCTGGGAACGGAAATACGCCTCTTAAAAGAAAATACCGTTTACATTTAATAAAGACTATAAGATTAAAAATTGTAGCTTCCAGTCTTTTTCAAAGAGAGGCATCTAACTTGTTCTATCAGGAAATTTTTCATGAGGAGATAGCTATTTTTTACAGTTGGGAAATAATTTTATGGGTATCTTTGTTAGTGGGATTGAAGCCGGCATGCAAGAGACATAGATGTCCTATGCACTACACCATCCAAATGGTACATCATGTTAGGAGATTCTGGGTTCAATCCCACCAGCAAAACTACTCAACAAATTAAATAAAGCAATGACCAGTAATTGTGCCTAAAAATCGAATTATATATATTGAATAATAATATCTAAAAATTCATTTAAAGAAATTAGGTCAGGAAAATAATCTGGGCTTCTTGCGTCCGAATAATTGAAGATCCTTGTGATTGGGGTCCAGATAATCGAGTTTCTACTGTACATGAAATATTAGAATGTAAAAATATTGACACAAGAAAATTAGTCAGTAATATAAATATATAAAGTGAGTGAAATGTTTATAAAAATTAATCTTTTTTATTATATATATATATATATACTATCCACCTCAAAAGTAATTGGACAAAATATATGTTTGGTTTCGTTTTAATGGATAATTAGGAGAGCTACATGAAATACGAAAATACTAAATTTAATAATAGGTAAAACATTTGAAATTTCGTAATTTTAAAATTATTTTCTAATTATCCATTAAGACGAAACAAAAGACAGGATGTCCAATTACTTAATTACTTTGAAGGAGGATAGTCTATATATATTTATTGTGGATTTGAATTTTGAAGTTTTATATAGATTTCACCATCTGTATACATTTATATACTGATCGTAATTTGCTTGTGCCATTATTATTAAGTTTGTAAAATTTCATTTATCTATTGAAGTGAGGATGGCTATATTTAATTATGACCGAAACATTTACACTTTTTGATATGAATTAAATGCAGTAGCTACTTTGATTTTATATATTAATATATATGTCATTGTCAAAAATATAATTCAAATGAAAAATTTCAATATATATATAATTTTTTAATTTCTACGAATCACTTTTTTACTTATTCATAGATTCATCGATATTATTGGCCATTTCAAAATGCTAATAAAACCAAGTATTTGTTTATTTTTCGATTTGTCGGTCACTTTCGAGCAAAACTCAACGAAACAAAAATAAGACGAATATATGTATTAACTATTTATTTGCCCTGTCCCTTGGTGCAGAGGTAAAGGTTTCGCCTTACATACCAAAGGTCAGTGGTTCGCTTCCCGTCC
>JAAAKE020111296.1:5392-16689 GCA_010014785.2 Anisolabis maritima
CTAATCTAAATAGTCTCAGATGGAGAAAAAAGGTTTATAAAAAAAATATAATTAAAAAAAATAGAAAAAAGTTAAAGGGATTAAATCAAATTCCAGTTTTCTCTCTGATATAGGTATTTATTATCTTAGACCCAATTTTTTTTTTCGTTTTTTGAGAATAAGCCCGCTCCTTCTAAACAGATTGTTATGAAAATTGGTCTAAGGCTGAAGACAAATGTCTTAATTATTATCAGTGATTTTCAAAAGATTTGGCCCAGTGGAAGCAGAGAAAATTGTGCCGCGCTATAAAATTTAAGATTTTTTTTTACCACCCCCTGTTGACCAATCAAATTTTAATAGCTTCTTGGCCACTCCTAATTTGTTAAGTTTCATCCTTTCCGATGAGTGGATCCAAAGATATAAGTCAAAGTAAAAGCTGTGCACATACACACACACATTCACATAAGCACATAATTTTTTTTTTTTAATTTTTGGGATCCTTTTGACTTGAAACGTAAAGATATTTTTAAAAATTGGAGAGACAAATTTTTTATGATCATAATACAGTATTTTCCCCTTACTATAATATTTAATAGTATGGGAAAGTAAAATTCATATCAATATCATTATACTTGGATTAGAAGCCATATTAAGAGGGAAATGAGTTTATTCTAATTTAATAAACACTTTAGCCCTAAGCTTAGAAAGATTTTTAAAATTTTATAAAGCATATCGTCCTCTTTTTGATAAGACTTACGAAGCCTATTTCCTGCTTACACAAAATAGGCCAAGAACGAGTGATTCTTTGATGAGGTAATTATATTAATAATCCAATACTGCAGAGCATTATAAGAGTATTTATTTTTATTATAATTAATATATTGGATATTTTGGAAGCTTTACCTTACCTCAACTAAGATTGCTTCATTCTTGGCCTACTTATGTGTTGGCTTCTGCCAGAAACCCATAAATATTTTTACAATATTTATGGCCTCTGATGCCTAAAGAAAAAAAAATTTAATGCATGTCCAAAACGTATATCTTTGTGCATTCAATGTTTATTCAATTTCACAATTTGTAAATTTTAAATAATTGAGAAATAGCAATATAAAATTTCAAATTTAAAAAATGAAAAAAATAACTAATAAGAGTGGAGAGAATATCTCATATCCTTTGAGAGTTTCCCAATAAGTAAATGGAACTAATAAGATAAAAGGAAAAAAGAGGAAGTAGACAAAAGATAATAACCGCATAAATCATCATTGCTCTTTTGAATAAGAATAAAAATAAAAAAGAAAATTTAATTAATTAGGTTCTGTAATTTCCATTTGTCCTTCAAGTAAATGTGAAGTTATCCTTAATTTTTTTTAAATTAAATTTTCTCTTTGATAAATTTGAATTAGAAAGGAAATTCGACTTGTAAAGATAAAAGATAGTATGTAATTAATTCGAGTCACAAATAATAATAATAAAAAAATTTCAAAATCCATACACGATTATAGGGAGAAGCAACTTATTGTTTATTATTATTATTATTATTCTGCGGTCTGTAAAAGTTCTGCAGCGGCACCAGAGAAAATTTTCAGAGGTTCAATAGATCCTTATAATTTTTATATTAAATACTAATAATAAAAATGAAAACTGAAAAATAATTTAATAAAGATTCAATATTATTGCCTAAATGAGATAAAAGAGAACAGAAGAAGTTTAAATCCTCAAGATTGGATTAAAAGGGAATAGAAGGAGAGTTTTTTATAAAAAGAAAAAAAAAATTTAAAAGGAAAAAATTAAGAATGGAGGAGCATATAGGTTACACGGAATTTTTTTAAGATGCAAAATTATCATGGTTTGGTCTTGAATACACTTTTCCCTGTGACTTCTGAACAATTGAATTTAGAAAGTATAAGATTATTCTTATGTAGGGAAGAATTATAAAGAGGATCAACTTTTTGAATTATAGATCTGCGGAGTTAAGTAAAATTTAAAAGTAACTTTGTAGGGTGCCGAGAGTTGGTTACAAAATTGAAGTATATATACATGCCCTCGGTGTTCGATAGCCATCCCGACAAGGTTCAATGAAATGAATAAAACAAAAAATTTTCAGTTCGAGAATGAAAAGAGTGCAGCAGCCTTTATTATAATTTTAATTTTAAGAGCACAACATTTCGGCATCTAATTGTTCTTTCTTCAGACTTTTCAAGTGATAGAAATTATTTACACAAAAATTGCTTTTTAACCCACATAACAAAAGTACAAATCTTTCAAAGAATCTATTCAACATTCAACAACTTTTATTTAAATAAAAATTTTTCTTATCTGAGATTCTACTTTAAAGGCCTTTACCTAAACTTTATCATTTATCATTTATCTAAGAAGAAAATCTTTGGTCTCTTTTTAAGATGAAAGGAGATAAATATTACTTTAATACAATTTCTAAAACATAAATATATTGATTATTTGCTGATGAAATATTTTATAATCAAAACAAGAGCGTCTAATCTGAAAATTTTTATAATTTCTTTGTCTTGCTTAAGGACATGGCTAGATTAGAAATAAAGAAAGATTTTTATATATTATATCCTCTTTGGTTCCATTTAAATGAAATGTAGAGGATACCAAATAAGCGACTCAGGTTATAATTGTTTTTATCTCCCACCTACATACCCGTTTCGGTCGTCATCCCTGACCGACGAACTCCGATCACTTGGCCCGGTAGGTAAAACGGTTGGAAAAATAAATTAATAACATTTTGAAATTTTCAAAGAGTATAGAGTAACGTCAAAGAAATAGACAGTTGCTTTGTCTATTAGTCTCGGCAGCCTTTGCCTTTAGCAATATATTTGGATGTGTTTATTTAGGCAAAGAAAAAAACATAAATATGTCTTGCATGTTTTCAAAAGGATCAAAATATTTTTTTTTAAGATCAGCGGACATGATATTATTTTAATATTTTAGAGAATAACTTCTAGTAGTCTCGTCCTGAGCGATAAAAGATATTAGCCACCAATTACTTTAAAAAAAGAGTAAATTGTGCCGAAAAAGACTTAAAAAAAACCGGTAGCCGTTGATAGGGATTTTATTATATATTATATACTAACTAATTACTGAATGACCCGCCTTTGGCGTTTTTAATATTAATTATAATATTTTTCTCCTAAATATATTATTGAGACTAACGGAGGAAACAAATTTTTTTTTAAACTTCATTTTGGAGTAGAGATAATGATTGTTAGGTTGGTTAACCTATTAATAATTAACATTTTAGACCCAATTAGTCGGTGATTACTCGGTCACATTCACACCTCAAGTGATTTTTCCTTCATTTTCCATATAAGCCATATTTTTTTTAACATTTGTCCCATTTGCATCCCAGAGCTAAAAATTTTCTACTTCCCTGCGTTAAATTTTCTGCAAAATATTTGATTGACTTTCTTGAGAAAATTGATATGAAACAAGAGATTAGTCTCTATTAAAAGGGTGTTGAAGATGATATGATTAATAAACAATGTCATAATCAGGAAAATGAAGCATAAAAGTGAAAAAAAATACATTAGTTAACTACTATTTTCTATATTATTTATTTTATTCATCTAACATATAACAGCAACTGAGTACTAATCAATCCTCTAATATATTGTTATATCGTTTATAAACTAACTTGACAATTTCATGGAGGGAGGGGAGGTGGCGATACACATGGCTAGATATATTCTTGACTTACATATTTCTGTCATCCATTTACCTTTAAATTTGTTTTGATTTTTTTGGGATGTAGAAAAGAGAGAAAGAGGAAGCTGATGGACAGATATAGTGTGGGTGGGTGTGTCTCGGGTTCGGTCTGGGAGAGCTGAGAGGAGCTAAGAGCCTCAAGTCTTACTCTTACGCCTTATGACTTACGGCGTGCGCCAAAGCGCCAAGTCTAACTGTACAAGGAAGGAAGGCTTTGGGAACGCGCCACTCAATCCCAGCCAGTCTCCGTTGGTAGTCAGTACAGCTCGGTTCTCGTCCCACCTTCGATTCGTGTGCGCTCTGTCAAATACTACACCCCTTAAATGGCATAGCAAATATACGAACTTACATCTACACACACAAAAAATAAACAATTTCCGTTTTTTTTTTTTAATCAAGTGTTTTATCAAGTCGTGTTTATCGAAATCCAATGATGACGGAGACGACTATCCAAGTAACACCCGCATCGCAGGATAATTCAGCGAAAGCGGATACTGCACCCTCCGGGGGTGTTAGCTGGTTAAGAATCAATCTGGAATATTTCCGAACATTACCAGGAATACTTAAACTTATAGAACTGGTGAGTTTGTATTAATATTTCACGTCAAACACGCAAATATACTATTATCGTGATTTTTTACCTAAGAAATTAATAAAAAAAAAAACAGGCGGGGCATGACCTTCAAATTCTTATAAAGATTTATATGAAAATCATTATTGCATAAACATTGAAAGAAAATTCTTTGAAATGAGGCTTGGGAACGAGTTAATTAATTTCACCTCGCGCAAAACATTTCAAAGTAAAGTAAAGTAAAGTAAAGTAAACGTCTTCTCTACAAAGTATTTTAAATAAAATATATCTGGCAAATTTATTTGTCAATCACATTTTTTTCAATATAATGAATATTTTTTACCGCCTATAATCCCAAAAAATGCTACTCGTGGAAATATTGTAAATATTTTCCTCGAATTTCGAGTCCTCGGATGAAGTTCGTTCCTCCCCTTTCTTGTTATGGAATAAAAAAAATTCGGAGTTATTTGTAAAAAAAAAATTTCCCTATTAATTATAAACATTTTTTAAAAGTTCAGGGCCGTTGAGCGCATGATTCGAGTCCTTTATTAATAATTTTTAGCGAGGATTTTAACTCTCTTCTCCTTTAAAGGCTACTCCCCCCCCCCTTCTCGACGGCCCTGAAATCGCCTTTCCTTAAACAATGTTCTCTTTTATTATTTAAACACTCTTAGTGGAGTATTCTATATCATGAAATAATTTTCAGAGAATAGTGCATCTAGAATTATTGAAATTTATTTAAAGAAAGCTCAAGTAAAATTAATAATTTATAGAAAAAATTGATTGATTTTATTTTGGAATTAATCGAAAAATCAACGAAAAAACATCGTTAAAAATAATACTTGTTTTTAAAATTGTATATTAATAATTCATTAGTATTTAAATAAAACTCATATAGATTGTTTTATATAAATATAAAAAAGAATAATGTATTTTTATGGCTACTCCCTATTTATATATAGTTTTATATAAATATCCTTGAGAATAACTTCTAGCTATAAGTGTAAATATGATATTTTTCAATTAATAATTTATATTATAGAATTTTTTAAGAGTACACATCCAGCATACTTAATATGTATATGTCGATTACCTAATTTGTAATTATATAAATGCGTAATTCATATCTCCTTTTTAACTCACTAAGCATAAAAGGACTTGTTTGTTATTCAACTTGAATAAGAAAGAGTTCTTTAAAATTTTAAGATACTAATTTTATCTGTTGATAAGATAGTGAATTTAATTAATTAAATGCCTAGCCCTAAATTTTTATTTTTTTAATAATTTACTAGAAAATAATTTTTAAAATCCCTATAATTTGTATCATTTATTCAATTTCAGATTCAAAGAGTTGTCCTAAATGGATTCAAATAATATATCTAAATAAATGTAAATAACTGTTTTAAATTATATCTTTTAGTATTAGTATCTTGTCTGTTGTCAGGAACTGACACGTTATTGTTTCTCCAGGGAGTAAATTATTCTGATTTTAATGGGGTGACTTTTCATTTCCTTCCCCTGATACAGTTGGATTTTTGCCAGATTTCCTTAAGCTTTCTAAAGTGTTTTCAATGCCAAGTCCTTTCTCTCTGGAGTAGTAATGAGAATCTTGTCTGAATCCAGGACTCCTATTTTCGGTTTCCGCTCAGCCGATAACAATTAAATGCTGATAGCGGTTATTGAATTGTATGTAAAAATAAAAGTTAAATATATAAATACATGGCCTCAGCTGCATTTTTTCTTTAAAAAAAAAAATTTATTTAAGATTTAAAAAGAAGTTGAATATTCGAAGATGAGTACAAACAGTACATGACATAATCAGGGAGTGGCCAATTATAAAAAAAATATTTCTAACTAGTCAATAGCAAAAAATCAAATTCTGAGGAAATATCATCTATACCTTCGAAACAAATATATTATTGCTTTACCCTCTAACGATGTTATATATTATATATTTTCTTAAATATTTAAATTATTGTATTATATAATAGTTTCAAACTCTAAACAGTAGATATGTTTCCCAAAGTGTTGACCATTTTTGCATATTTTTAATACATTCGAGGAGCTAAAAATAATCACTGCTTCAGAAGTGCCGTGAATTTAAAATGTTTGGGAATTCCTGTATTAAACAATGGATCTGAATGTCTAAAATAATATAGTTTCAAGCTTTATAAAAAAAAATTAGTTTTTTAATTATAACAATTTTGTAGCTAAGGTGTAAAAAATTTATTAATTGCTAGAAATTTTAGAGCAGCATTTAGAGATGCAATATCGAGAGATCCAACTGTTACAACAACTTTCTTTTCTCGAGGCAGGGAGAGATAAAGAGAGAAAACATCATCATCGCAAATAAACAAAATAAAAATTAAGTGGGAAACCCGTTCTTTGGCATATATATGTTCTAATTTAGGGCAACTACCAGAAAAGAAGAGAGAGAGAGAAAGAGAGGAAAGATCATTAACAAAAACGTGAGCATCTCGTCTCGAAACAGGTGGCCGTTGGCTCTTGGCCTGGACCAAGTCGCCAATTTGTTGACAATATTTCACTGTTTTGAATTGTCATCATCACTTATGCATTAATAAATAAATAATCATCAATCGCTTGATCGGTTGAGTTCATTTCATAAGAACGGTAACACAAGTACAGTTATGAATGTATTAGAGTATTTTATATAAACAGAAAAAAAAGCCAAGGAAAAAGACTGGCTGTCAGAATTTATATTTTTGCTGTATTGGAAATTTTTTTATAAATATTATACTATATTCAAGGACATGCTAGAGTTTTATAAACAATCCCCTTCTTACCATTTTTATCAAAAAAATTACTGGAAAATTGTTAAAATGGCGATAAAAGATCTGTCCAGACAAAGGTCAAAATGAAAAATTCTATTTGATTGAAAAAGTAATGCCAATGCCATAAATTCTTCATTTTATGCTGAACATAAATAATTAATATGATAAAAAATACCTAATAAATTTAAATTATCGTTAAATGAGTATTTTCAATCATATATAAAATTTCTCTTTTTAACGAAAAAAATATTTCAATAAAATAAAAATAATTGCAAAAAATGGATTTTTAGAGTTAGCAGATCAAAACTGCTTTTTAATTTCAGGCATTTTTTCATTCTTTTATTAAAATATTTTGTTCTCGTATACAAACACCGAACTTTGGGAACTTAAAAAGACTTTTTTTCTTGAAATATTGATATTAGATTATTCTAAATTTAGTGCTGGAAGGACTGTTTTCGGGATCCATACTCTTAGCCAGGGGGATTATCCTCATGATGAATTTTTTTTTATATGAAAGCTTAAGGTCCAACGGACTTATAATGACCAATGGTCAAATGCAAGAACAGGAGGAGAAGTGGGGACTTTAGAAGGTGCTTGTTGAGGTTGGATTTGAAAGATTGGAAATAATAGGTTTTAGGGAATGTATTTTATGTATTTTATTATCATTTTCCTATGTTTTCTAAACGATTTTTAAAATCTTAAATTGAGGGCAAATCCCTCCCCACATCATATCGCTTTCAAATCATTAAATACCTCAAGAAGACCCTTTTTAATATGTATCTTTATATTAATATATGGTTGTATCTCATGGCCTTTGGCTATTGGAATAAATAAAATAAAATAAAAAAATTGAGGGCAATCGCAATACTTTCCCTATTCTAATAGATATTACTTATATAGGTAAGAGAAAGTAAAAAGGCAGTTTGTCAGCCCCTCATCATCTTAGGACATTAATGATTAAAGCAGGACCCAAGTTCATTTCAGTATATTAAGTATTTAAGTTTTCCCTTGAAGTACTGAAACAATTCAAATATCATAATTTTGGTATCTATTAGATATGTCTGGATAAATGTTATCGTAAATTTATACATTTAATATGTCTATATGTTCTCAAATGGCGAAAGGACAAAAAATGTTCGGATTTATTCTGAGTTAATCAAGTCGTGTTCAAATTAGGCGGTTGCACTGTCCCTTGGAGCAGAGCTAGAGGCTAGAGGCCTGGCTTCAGGTGCCAAAGGTCAGTGGTTCGCTTCCCGTTCTGAGCGTCAAAAATTATACTACTAATTAATTTAAATAAATAAGGACGGAATCTAAATGGGCACAGATGCCGAAAGACTTAAAAAAAAAAAATTAAAGTTAAATTAATTTTCTTTAAAAATGACAAAATAGTATTCCAAATAGCAGTTATGGTTCATTGTAAACATGACGAAAATCAAACCTGGGAAATCTTTATCATTTATCAATAATTAGTCATAAGTTTTATCTTTATAATATCCCAATTATCTTTAATTTAGTTATATACATCTCTTTTTTAATTAGACATAAAGTTAAAGTTTTAAAATATCTAGTTGTTCAATTGAGAATTTTTAAATATTTCATATTTTTGACGGAGAAATAGAGAACGGTTTAATTTATTCAGATTTTCATTCAATAGTTTTCAATTTCAATTTATCAAATATCTCATTTAAATAATTTTTAGGCATAAAAAACGAAATGTTTTGATTTCCCAAGTGATTATTTCTTGACCCATATATGTTGAAGCTGTAATAGTTATTTTTAAAACAAACATAAAAATGTGTGTTGGTTAATCTTAGGCTCTTAGCGAATTCGCATTTGTTTTGTTTTTTGGGTGAGGGCCAGCCGTATTTAATTTGCTTGAAAATAACCCGAGGCCCAAATTTTCACTCAGTGGCCTAAAAAATTTTATATTGAGGGTGAAAAATTTTTCCCAATAATAATAGTTTTTAAATGAATTTTTTATTTCACCAGGAGGAAAGTTTATTATTAAAATTTTAACTTCCTAGGTGATATATATTACTTAGTGATTTATTAGACATAAGAGATAACGTATATCAATTGTTCTAACGAATCAACTCGAAATTACGATAAAAAATATAGAGTCGGTGTCTATTTTATAGAAAGTAGACATAAAAATAAACTATTAGAATATAGCATATGATGGAATTAAAATTTTAAAATCAATAATAATATAGATTGTCAGGGCTAATTTACAATGATTGTGACGTGGGTGTGTGACTCGCAGGGAAAGTTGGAGTAGGTGACTGCATCACTCACCAAAGTCAAATTGAAAATTAGATTTCGAATTTTGAAAAAATCAAAGACTCTTTAGAAATTAGAGCTTTGGAACAAAAATTTTTTAGATTCTCCAACCTTTGATTTTCAAACGAAATATTTTTCCCGACAAGTTTTTTTACTCAAAAGTTGTTTAATCTCGTCTCTTCGTATGTTAATAGTCCGGCCTTCCTCTAATCCAAAAGTCAATAATAAATAAAATAATTCTATATTCTGAGAAAGAATTCCCCAGATCACACATCCTTTAAGGTCTAAGCAAATTTGATTTTCTGAAATATGAAAATAAATCATTTCAGCTCGGTTTCTCTCATTAAAATTTTATCTTTATCACATTTGGGATGTATCAAAAAATTTCTTTGAATTCCAGAACTCTGACAAACTTGCCAGAATGATAAAAATAAAAAGATAAGACGCAAGAAAATAACAATTAATACAAAGGAGTAATTAATGGAATGGAACTAGTATCAGATCCTTTTATTAGGAAAGAACAACAAAAAAAAAATAAAATAAAAATTAATGTGAACAGAATTAATCTACCATAATTTACTCTTTGTTATCTCGTTGCTAAAATATAACTTCTACCATACATATCAAAAATAAGTTATCTCTTGTTTCGTCTTAATTAATAATTAGGCGAGCTACATAAAATCCAAAAATAATAAATTCCATAGTATGTAAAACATTATGAAAACTGGTGATTTTAGTTTTTATGTTTATCTTCTAATTATTTATTAAGATAAAACAAAAGACAGAGATTGTCTGCTTATTTTGATACGAAGAGTATTTTTAAATCATATAAAATCTTTACATTATTTTTTAAACACTAAACTAATTATGATATCCTCAGATTCAACCACAAATTGAGTTTATGAAGGAGTTTTAACAGAGGAGGTTCTGGGAAGTTTTTTGGGAGGGGAGGGAGATAATTTTTTTTGGTTCTACATAATTTTTTAGCTTATATGGTAATATACTGTAAATTTAAAAAAATAATAATATCTTTAGAGAGGACTAATTCAGCCTTATTTTTAATTACAATATTACTCTGTCCCTTAGTGCAAAGGTAGAATTCTCGTATCCCAAGAGTCCGCCCCCCGACCTGAGCGAGCAGAATTTATATATATATTATATTGACTACCAATTAATATAAATAAATAAGGACGGAGTCTATATGGAATGTTTTATTTTATCTAGTGAATATTTTATTATTAGTCAAAAATATATAGGGACTTTTTTATATTATCTATTTAAAGTAGACTGAAATACAATATTACTAAAAGTGATTATTCAAAGGAAAATGAGAAATAAAAAACGATGTTTTTTTTTTTCTTGAATTAAATATTTTTTTCCTTGATAAGTATTTTTATTTATTAATGCAATACGTTATATAAAAAGTTCCAAGCTGTATAAGGAGTGCTGAGTTAAATCGATATATGAGATCAGATCGCCGGCCTTAACTGCTTGCTTGCTTGCTTTCTTGGCCGATGACATTTCGATTGCTATTTCTATTTTAAAGCCCTGACAAATGACCCGAGTGACCAGAAGTGTTTTCAAGTTCTTTCAATCATTCGCCTCTCTTTATTTATTTGGAAATCATTTGAACCGCATCATTTTCTCTTTTTGGAGAGATTTATTAATTTATTTTTAATTTATTTTCTCAAGAATACATAAAATTTCTCTCTCCCACTCCCAAGTATAAACTATAAATACATATATAGAAGAATATAAAAAAAAATATAAGGGTTCTCTATATTGAAAACTGTAGTCAATTGTCAAATTGATTTTTTTTGTTTTTTGTTTTTCATCATCGAATGGCAGAGATCGTTCATATTTATATAAATTAATTGGTATTAAATTGTTATAATCAAATTTAATCGATCAGGACGGGATTAAACCTTGGAGCAAGAAATAAAAGC
>JAAAKE020111307.1:0-16686 GCA_010014785.2 Anisolabis maritima
ATATTTTCTTTTCTCTTTTTTTTTTTTCATTTTATTAATTATTCATGGAAATTCTTTAAAAAAATATAATCATTATATTTATTTTTTTTTAAGAAAATATTTTTTAAGAATTTTCATGAATTATTATATAAATATAATGATTATATTTTTTTAAAGAATTTCCATGAATAATTAATAAAATGAAAAAAAAAAAAAAAAAAAAAAAAAAAAAAAAAAAAATAATGAAATAATAAAGCAAAATAAAATACTAGTACAAACGAGTTGTGTATAAATAAAAGCGAAACCCTCTAGAGAGGGAGATTTAGTGGGGCCGGCAAAAGGTTGCTGCAGATTTATAAACGACTAAGGGGTTGTTGCATTGTGCAAAGGGAAGAAGAGGGAAGGGATGCTGAGCCAAGCAACTGGACCGTGGCGGTCATATCGGACTCGGCACCCTCATCCTCCAGTTCTTTCCGCACAACCAAACAACCCCACGGGTAATTTAACTGGAGAAAAAGATGGGGGTGGAAAAAAAGGTTAAACTGGGTCAGGTTATTGATCAAAGACTGGGGCACTATTTTGAGTATTATTTTATTTTGACTAAACTGATAGATTGGACAAATGGAGACTTCGTTAAAATCTTTTTTGGAGGATTTAATAATATATTTAAATAATTTAAATTCCGAACTTTTATATTATAAACAAGTCGATCGGACTAAACCTGTTCTAGTTAAATTTCTCATAGAGAAATGCCAGAGAATACTCCTAAAAAACATAAGGTAAAACGAAACAGGAGTACAAACTGGAATTCTCATTCTTACTCTAACAAAGAAAAAAATTCCATTTGCCCTACCCGATACTACTTTGAGTATTATTTTATTTTGACCAAACTGATGATGATGATTTTTCTCACTACTCACTCACTCACTACTAAATGGCGCAATAAAAAAAGATTTGAAAATATTTTATATTTTCCTATTTCGAAAGATTGTTCTCCAAAATAACCAATAGCTACAATATTAGTTTGTCTATTTGGAATTTTGAAAAAAAAAAATTTATTTTTCTTATTTTTATAATTTAATTTCGATTTGCTATTCGAAATATTGAAATGTTGATTGCTGATTTGTAATCTGAGTAATATTCTACAATTTATACCATAAATAAGATGGTTCATTTTTTTTGTTTCGGAATTGATGGCTATTAAGACCTGAATGATATTTCTCTAAAGAAATGATAGCCGTTATTTAAATTAAAATTGTTCGTTTATTGTAACAGACAGACAAACCTAAATTTAATAAGAAATTTTAGTCCAAAAAAGGGGGGTTGATATAAAAATAAATAAACTTTATAAAATATCACATATAAGTTAAAAAAAAAAATAATAACCGTGAATTTTCTGTCAAAGGATCTGGTGGTCCATTTATCATTTGTTCGCTTCTGATCCAATAAAGTACCTTATTTTGACGTTCACTTAATTTTTTTTTTTTTTTTTTTTCATTTTTAAAACGATATTTACAAAGGATAATTTCAGTCCATTTAGTCTGCCTCTTTACTCATTTGTTTCATTATCTATATTGTTTGATCTTAATATTAGTATATTGGTATCAGACAGGCATCAGTGACTGACTGACTCCTTCTTTTTATAATGTAGGATTTAAAACCAAGTGATCCATCAAACAATGGACGTGTTTCCATTATTTTCAACTCTATAGAAGAAATTTTCGATTTTTTTTCCTTGTTCTACTAAGATAATATTAATACATTCATGACAGAGTTTGATGGAATATCTCCTCTTACCTTTGGCAGGAATTTTCATTAAAAATTTATCAAATAATAAAACAGTCTTGTTTTCTTTTCCTCTGTGATTATTAGTTTTTAGTTTCTCATAAAAATATTTGAAACATTTAATTAAAATTGACATATAGCTAAGAAAAAAATATTTTATCTGGAAAAATAAAATAAGGTCAACAAAACTAACGGAAACACATTAAATAATAATAAAATAATTTATCCATATTATTTCATAGGTTTTTTTTTTTTAATTTAAAAATTAAAGAACTTAGGAATTTATTAAACGCACACAACTTGTTTTTTTGAATAGTTTTTCTCTAAATTTTATAATTAATAAAATCTTCAGATAAACTGAAAAATATTTTACAGTCAAAATTCTTATTTGATCCTGTGCACTAAAAGTTAATAATGTTAAAATGATTCCAGCGAGATCAGTAAAATTCTCTTGAAATATGGACTCTTGTGAATTTAACCGAGGTGTTATTTGGACAGAATAAGGAATGCTTAGCAATATTTCCTAAAGTGTACACCGCGGATGGCTTAAGAGGGGGGGGGAATCTGAAATTTTTTGATAATGCAAGAAATTGAATAAAACTTTTCATTCCTCTGAATGGTCAGCTTATTCAAAAATAAATTCACATGATAAAAGGGAGAAAGTTTCTTTAAATTTCTCTTAAGAAACATGTAAATTTAATTTTTCACGAATTCATTATACGAAATTTTCTATAATAAAATTTATAGAAATTATATATAAAAAAAAAAAAAAAGGAAAAATAGAATAGAATTAACTTAAACCAAATAATTTTCTAAACCTATTTTCCCCTTAGTTATAAATTATTATGCTTATTCAAATGGTGAGTGGAGGTAATTTTCTGCATAAGAGCAGATAATAATTACTGGCAGGCTCATCCTTGACAAATGATGTGTGTTGGATCACCGAGTGTCTGTTTGCGATTACGCACGCCTTGTGCTGTCTATAAACATACATACCTACTAAACATAAACCCCAATACAACAGATTCTCTATCTCTCTTAGTTAATGCCACTTAAATATGCCTCACCTATTCTCTCCTATCAACATATTCAATACTCTAAAATGACCGCTATTCATTGGGAATTTGTAGGGCTGTTTGTTTGTTTAATTATTATTCATTCCTAAATATTTACTGGGTTAAATATTGATTTAAACACTTTTAAAGTATCATTTAAATATAAAAAGGTATGTTTACTCACCATTCCGTCGCCAATGTTGTTGACTACGCAGGGAATCATGGCGGTACTTCCTGTTTGTGCAGTAACGGATGAACAATTTTCTGTACCAAACCGAACTGGTAATGGACTCGTTGTGGACAATAAGCTGCCGTCAAGATTATTGCCTCCATCAACATCATTCCAATCCGCTATTGGAGCAACAACAGCAACAGCTCCAGATGATGATGACGGTGCTGTGTCTGCTGATATTTGAGAACGAGATAATAATCGTTCAACAGGATGACGTGTTGATGATGATGATGTTGTAGATGACGCCAATGTACTAGATGATAAGGTATGTGTTCGCATTAGAGTCGAATCAGTGATAAAATTCGTCGTGGATAATGTTGTCGTCGTCATCATGATCAAATCGTTACTTGTGGAAGTTAATATCGTTGATGTTGAAGGGGATGGAGATGTTGAGGAAGCTGATGGAGTTGTAATAAATGCTGTTGTTGTGTATATACTAGGTGATGTCATATGTGTAGATATTGTTGGTGCTATTGTTGTTAATGATGTGGTAATTTTCGGCAACAACGGATTTTCTGCAACAAAAAGAAAGAAAAAATACGTTAAATGTATAATGAATAGGGGTAACAACAACAACAACCTATCACTTTTGAAAGAAATCCACACTTTTGAAAGTTGGGAGAAAAAAGATACGCCCACTAAGACCGCTTTCTTTTATAATTCAAGATCATACATTAGCCAGTGATCATCAAACAATCACAAAGAATGCTGGAGGGAAGTAGTTTTCTCATCATTCATTCAGAACTAGAGTTAAATAGTTAATAAGAGTTTATTATAACCTCTAAAATGGTAAAGTAATTTCAATTAAATGGTGAAAGTGCATAATTAATATTTATAAATAATATAAATGACAAGTATTTTTATCCGGGTTTTATAAATACTTTTAGAAAGAGAAATAAAAATATAAAAAAAAAAAAAAAAAGGAAATAAATAAATTTATTTTATATTTCTATATTGCATTACGAAGATAGGATAATTAATAGAAATTCCATTAAACTTTTACAATTTAACTCTTAGTTATTATATTAAAAAAAACAAGTTTTCAAATTCGAATTTATTCGCTGGATCACTTTTGAAGAGTTATTTCTGAACTAATCTTAATTAGATCAAGATTTTTTTTTTTTTTAGTCCCAGGGCCACCTTATTTTCTCCAACAAATTCCGACATTCTTTCTCGATTCAGTGAGTGATTGATTGACGTTTCTACAAGAATAAACGGAAAAGACACTTTTTAAAGGATGAGAGGAAATAAATTAAATCTTCCGGTTGTTATATTATTCTAACACACCTGAACTTTACAAATAACACGTGATATTATTTATCATAATAATAATATATTTATTATTACTGTATATTAAAAGTTGAAATTAATTTTATGCAAATTAGATATCAAATACATTTTATTTATTATAGTGGAAGAACCGACAAAATAATTTACATATTCTAATAAACAGCGGAAGTAATAATAAATTCTATTTTTTGTATTGTTAAAATAGAATCACCAAATTATAATTTTATAATATATAATGAATAACCAAAATTATAATTAATAAATTTTAATAGGTTTCCCTTTGGCCATTGACCTTACTACCGAGCGCAAAACCCCCGCAATGAGCTTTAAGTCTTTTAACTTATTAATCACCCATACCCCCGTCCAGAGTAGATGAAGGATGAGGATCAGAGGTGAGATGGTAGAAAGGGAGTAGAGAGGTGAAGGGCCTCTCACTCCAAAAATAGTGCACCAGGAATGGGCCATTGAACCCGAAACTGGTGATGGGATTTGGTGTGTGCCAACAGTGCACGATACACCAGGGGTAACCAGCCGGGGAATGATTTTTTTTTGTTAGGACTTGAGGGTTTTTATGCCTTTAATTAAAGGCTTTTCCCTCAAAAAAAGAAAAAAAAGAAAAAGAAAAAAGACCATAGTAGATTTCAATTTTTACATGAAAAATTTTGTTAGTTTTTTTTCCACATCCACTTCTCTAATTTTCTCGTTTTTTGTTTAGTGTAAAGAACTTTAAGATTAAAAATTTTTTCTACGCCTTTTTGTTAAATTTTACCCGACTTATCCTATTCCGAGGCTGAATATAACGGTCTAAAAATTTGTTATAAGTTTTTTTTCGGTATGGCCGGATCTCTGATCATTATTTTAATATAATTTTAAAAAATTAAATAATTATTTCATATTTAGTACGTGATATTCATAGAACACTATTAATATGGGCTAAAGATCTATTTCTCAACCTTTTTTTAAATATAAAAATTTTATTGACTTTTTTAATTAAAGTAATAAATTTAAATTGCAGTAAAAAGCGCCTCAAGGTTCACCTAATAATAAAACCGGCCCTGAAAAAAATGTATAAAATTAGTATAGGCTACTTGCTCAAATTTTATTATTTTATTTATTAGAGACACACTTCAAAATTAGATTTTAGCGACGCCTCAGAAATCTCAGAACAAAAAAAGGGAAATTTTACATATTTATTTAAAAAAAAAAAATTACACTTAAAATTTTTTTTGGTTACCGGTCCTCTTTCAATGATCTTGGAACTAGTATTATATTAATATGATATATTGATGTTTAACAACATAAAGTAAAATCTCTAACTGGTAAAAAAAAGTTTGAGATAAAAACGCTACATAAACAATTCTTTAGAAAGGAAGCATAATAAAAATGAGGAAAAATAGTCTTTTAAAAATGTTCTTTCTATTCATTTAATGAAAACATGAAAAAGTCTATTGACCGAATTTAACGCCTATTTTTCAGCTATTAAAATAGTCATTGCTTTGTGGACATGTGCAGAAAAAGGGATTTTCATTTACTCAGGGGAATGGATGTTTTTTAACCGATTCATTTCAATCATTCACTTCGGTGTCGATATATACAGGGACATAAACTTAAAAAAGTCAATAAATAAATTTTTAAAATGCTGAATAAAATATATATTCCTAAAATAGAAAAAAAAGGTTTTCCAGGTTCTTGAATTTTAATTTAAATTTAGATAAATGGAATTTTGTAGAATATATAGATAGATCTGTTTGAAATTTAATGATGATTAAAAAATGAAGCCCAATTTTATAAAATAATAATCCTTTTAGTGAATTATTGATTTTATATAAAAGAATTAAAAAAATCTTAGCTGAATAATGAGTTAATACATATATTTAATTAGAGAAATTCGGTATAGAAAAAATATCAGTGGGATTAAATGCAAACATATAAACTTTTTTAGACATTAATTAAATCTAGAAAGTGATATAATGCCAAAAGAGTTGATGTGGGGGAATGGGAGTTGAATGGGGATATTTTATACAAAGATAATGAGTTGAACATATGTTCAAATTAAAAACAAAATACATGAATGAATTTAATGATCATACTAAAAAGGATATTTTTTCAATATAAAAATTAAAAAAAAAGAACTAACATTAAAGGGAGATGAAATCAAAAATTTTGTGTAACGTCTTAAACAAAGGAACGGATAGCATATATCTATTTCCTACTGAAATTTAAACAAAAGAGAATTTATAATAATAATAATAACAAAGGGCTCCGTGCTGGAGTTGGTAGGATGTCGCTGTTTTATATGGGAGATCGGTATTCCATAGCATAAGAGATTTTTTCATTAAATGCAAAAAATCCTTAAGCCCCCCTCCCTCCATGGTCAAGAGGTTAAAGATACTGACATTGTCAATACAAGCCCAGGGTTCGGATCGGATGAAAATTTATATAAATTATTTGGATACCAATTGATGTAAATAAGTTATATATAATATATCGTTTAATGTCTATATGGCCTTAGATGCTGAAAAGATAAAAAAAAATCCCCAAGTATGGTACGGGCTGGAATGGACCCAAAATAGAGCCCTAAAACATCTCTATGGAGAGTAGGATTTTCTGTGACACCCATCCTATGGAAGGGACGTAAAGAAGGATTCCCTCTCACTGATATGCATTTCTTCGCCAGGAATAGTAGGCCTCACGCCGCTGCTCCTTAAACTAGGACATCCTCCCTAGCATAGAAGAGTTTGGAATGAAGTGACCGGATGGATAGATATAGGAATAGAAATAGCTAGATAGAAATGAACGGAGGAGGAGGAGTTAGAGATAGGAAATAAAGTAGCTTCACAGGGTGCTACGGTCAGAGATCGGCTGGGTTTGAGGTGTGTGTATCAGTGCAAAAAAGCACCTTAAAAGTGGAGTATAGGGATATAGGTAGGCCTACACAATCCAAATGAAATGAAATGAATAATTTATTATAATTATTACCATTATAATACAAAGATACACGTTTTCATCTATAGCTTATTGTTAGTCAGATTAATGGGCAACCAGTGAATTACCAAAACCATGATTACAATAATTATTTACAATTTAACCAATTATCTTATAAATAATATAAAGTTAAAGAATTTGTAGTGAGTGAGATATTTTCTAAATATATGGCAAAAATTTTTTCTTATATTCTCAAATAGACTAAGATTCTTCATTTGCACCCAGGCAACAGAACCACTTAGCATTTTACTTAAGAGATCTTGGATAATTTGTGTTCTATTAATGTTCTGATTAATTAACATGTAAAGAAATATTGGTTTTTCTCTGTCTCTGTTTTTTTCTAAAGAAAAATTGAGGTTTTTAAAATAAATATATTATATAGATAGACACCATAAATTGGTAAATAATTTAGAAATCAATATTTATAATTTTGTATTTCAAAATATAACAGGGATATATGCTCAATATATTTAAATTATGTAAATTGGAATTTCGTTCACAGGTAAATTAATAAATTTTACAAAGTAGACTAACAATTTCTAAGGGATGATACTATCGTTATAGTGAATTCCTAAGCCTAATTAAGGGCGTTAGGGACAGTGAACCAACAAAAGAGTCGTGTATATAGGTACCTGTTCAAAGGCACAGCGAAATTACTTTTAATGTCAAACAAAATTCCAAACTGGAACAATTTCAGGAAAGGAAGGGGTAAAAAGTGACTGGTTAACAAAACTAAAAAAAGAAGGGAAAAAAAAAGAAATTTTAAAAAGGGAGTGAGGGATGGATACAAAAAAGTTTAAGAAAAAAAAAACATTGAATAGAGAAACATTCTATTTTCCTTTTTCTTTGCCCCTGAACTACTCAATTCCTCGAAATGAATATATTTTGATTAGCGATTTCCAACGAGTACTTATTAATGGAGAATGCGCAATTTAATGAAATAGGCTATAAAAGAAATGGATATATGAGTGAGGATGAGAATCCAACATCACTAATGGCGTAGCCAGGAAGGAGTAAACCGCCACCACCAATGAGCTTAAATATTAGATATAGGCCTATACGAGAAGAAGAAGACAATCAGATGCAAAAAGAACATTAATAATAAATAAAATAATTTAATTAATTTAAAATTCTAAAATTGGGGAGGGGATTATGCAATTCCATCATAAATTTCAAGCTACGCTAGTGTAGTTCGACAGAAAATTTTTTAAGAATAATGAGTTATTTTTAGTCTTTACGCCTCCCTTTTAGCCACGTCAAAATATGTCTCATTAAAGAGAACACTAGATTATTTTGCCATGTATATTTATATTTAATTATTTTTTTTTTTAAGTCTTTTTCGGCATCTAAGGCCATTTAGATAAACTCCGTCCTTATTTATTTAAATTAATTGGAAGTTAATAGAATTGAAATAAATTTTTGTCGGGAAGCGAACCATTGACTTTTGGTGAAGCCAAACCTTTAGCTCTGCACCAAGGGACAGGGCTCTATTCTTATTTAAAACAAAGCTATGTTAAAACAGACCCGTTAATTTTTTTGGGGGAAAAAAAATTAAAAAAGAAGTATTTCCGAATAGAATAATTTTTTTTTTTCCAATTTCACCATAGTTCTAATTATATTCCAACAAATTTCATCAATTTTTTTGTGTTCTCAAGAGAAAGAAAGGAAAAAAATTGAGAAGTAACATGACATTCTCTCAGGTTTTTTTTTAGCACAGAGTAGCGATGACATTTTCGGCTGCTTTAAAACGATTGTACTTATAAACTAAGAATGATTAACCCGCTTTCTCGGTATCTTTATTCTGACATTTATGTTTAACTGTTAAGAGATGGTTTTGGATGGTGACGGCGTCGTCTTTGCCATCGTCGTTGTCTTCCATTTTGTGGTTATGATCCGCGCTATTCAACCTTCTATTTTCACAAATTAACTCAAAGGTTTAATTGAAGCATTAATAATTATATAGCTGCTCATAATATTACGCTTATCTATCTGATGGTAGAAGAGATTTAATTTGGTTCATTAGGGAGGAATTTAAAAAAAAAAAAAAAAAAAACTGTTATGGTTTTGTAATTTGAGGAGTAAATTAAAATGACAATTTGTTTTAATATTATTAAATTTGTAAAAAATGAGATTATAGTATGTAAAAAAAAATGTTTCTGTATATATATTAGGTCGTGTGAAAACTAATATATATTATTCAAAAATAAATTAATATAAATAAATAAATAATAAATATATTAATAAAAATTTTCTTAAGTGATCCAAGTGTGAAATATAAATAGTCCATCTGAATAAAAGTAGACCCCAAGTAATATCAATATTAAATGGTAAAAGTACGCTAATTATTATATTTAAAAAAAATTCCTAGACCAGAGGTTTCCAGCCTTTTTAGTTCAAGAACCGGTTAGGAAAAAATTATAGAATATATTTCACAAATAAACTTTTACATTGAACAAGTACAATCTGAAATCAATAATATCCATCCATTCTTTATAATAACACATGAAAAAATTTGAAGCATACGGGACAAAATAAATTAATAATAAGCCAGATTCGTGTTAAAAACAATTTAAATTATATTTTTTAAATAGTAAAGGAATAAGAAGGGAGACTGCAGCAAAGCCCTTGGATGCCAAAAGTGGAAAGACAAAATTTATTAGTCCATCTTATTGGCTATTTGTGGTCAGGCCCAAAGTTGTTATATTAATAATATACTCGCATGTCACCACGTAACACTCACTATAAAAGAAATAAAATGTATGTATGACAACTTTAGGCCTGACCACAAATAACCAATAAATGATTTAGGATGACTAATAAATTTTGTCCGGAAACGACTCCAAGGGGCTACTTTTTTTTTGCTGTAGTCTGCCTTCTTAGTCCTTTATCAGCTTCCAACTCCAATTTACTACTAATCGATTTTTTAAATAGTATTATTTCTCTACATTTCTAACGGGTTAGGAACCATAATAATTGACTCAGTCCATATTTAATAGAATATAGGAACAAAATCTTTCTCTAGGCTGCAACCCTCTTCCTATATTCTATTTAAATCATCAACATTCACGTCCTTAATCATTCTATATATTCCATAATTTATTTAATTTATTTATTTAATTGGTGGCCAATATAATATAAATATATAAATAAAAATATAATAAGTTTTTTTAGTAGGATTAAATGCAAAATTTTTTAATATCGAAATTTTTGTTAATATTCGAATTAAATTTTTTGTAATAGTTTTTTTTTTAACCCAACTGGAAAAAATACATTTATCAATCAAATAAGTGATACAATTATTTCCGTTGGGTTAAAACAAAAAATAAAAAATATTACAAAAATATAAATATAAATAAATTCTATAGGTCGTCGAGAAATTATTAACAATTAGGACTTCAGCCAATTAAAGAATTTTTTGCGAAATACTTCTTTTAATGTAGATATTTCGACTTCAGTGAAAACATAAATAAAATTTGTGTTGGTGGAGCTAACTTGCATATTAGATGGAATTAATGACGATTTGCCAAAAGTCCATTGTTGTGCTGAGATTGACATCATTTCACTGAGGTCGAAATATCAATATTTATAAGAAGTATTATGCAAAAAATATTCTTTAAATGGCCAAAGTCCTAATTGTTAATATTAAATAAATAAATTTTATCGTTCAGGGCGGAAAACAAATCACTGACCCATGGATCATTAAAGAAGAGATTTATCTCTTCAATAAGGAAGAAGGATCCAAAGAAAGATATGAAGGAGAAAAATGCGAATTTTGAAGGGCAGCGCGCAGATGTTGGCTCCTATTCAGAAATACTCTCAAGAAAAAAATCCAAGGGAAATTTTACTCTGTTTTTAATATATATGTTATTAATGTTTTTCTTTTTTGTTCGTCCACGCATATCTTTACTCTCTCATTATAAGTATGGTCGAATTATCAATATAATTTTTTATATTTATTTTTTGGTTTCAAACCCGCAGATGAAAAAAAATTATAAATTATATTATTTATATTATTTATAAAATGATACCGGATGTGCGATATATTTTAAATAATTTTTTGCTATCATTAGCTTAGATGAAAAATTCATTTAGTACCGGAATCATTTGATTTTGAATAATGCCGTTTTGATGAGTACGAAAAAAAATTTGAGACCTTTATATGCCAAATTTGATAGTCCGGTTCAACAAGTACGATTTTTTTTTAAACTCTCTGAAGCGTTGGCAACTGAATCTCGAGGATTGTAGTCTACATGATTAGAGCACTGCAATAAATTTATGTATTTTTTTATAATTATGTTAATATTGTTATATTTTTTTAAAATCCTTCCGGCATCTGAGGCCATATAAACGATATTAAATAAATATTATTTAGGATACATTTAATCCAGGCATATTTATTTATATTAATTGGTATCCAATTGATATAAATAAAGGCAGTTGCCTGGGATCCGAACCCACACCCCTTGGCTTTTCAGGTCATCAACATTGGCATTTACAATATCTTCAGCCATGGGGATTGTTATATTTTAAATTTGTTTGTAATTTTATTTATCATTTAATTTAGTGTGGCGGTAAATAACTAATAATAGTATTATTTATCCAAGCTTGCCTTCAGTATCAATGTAATTGATGTCTTTTATGCAATTTTGTAATTTTTTTTTTTTTGTGAAAAATACATTTTAATTCTTACTATAAATTTTTAAATTCCTATACATAATGATTTAGAGTACATGTAATGCAACAACGTTTTGAAAGAGAAAAAAAAATAAATATTTTAAATCAGATATACCAAAACCAGGAAGAATTTTTTATTCATTAAAATGTCAAACGTCAGTTTAAAAAAGAGATCATTCCTTTATAGAAGGTAAGTGGAATCTCGGTGGATGTTCACCGTTTGAAAAATGGCTTCCCTCTCGTTTTCCCGTCCACCCCGGCCCCTCCTTTTTGGCGGAGACAGATGGCGGCCATTGCTTTGGTATCGGCATCGGTCGCCGTCGTAAAACCGGCGCAAGGGTCCTTATATGTCTTGTCTTGCTTTATAGAGACGTATGTGGAGCATGTAGATACCACCACACCTCCCCCTCCTTTTTTTTTGGGAAAGTGCAAGCAGCCCGATTAATCCGTTAATATATCTGAACAGAATTTCCCACTCTGACATTCAATAATTAATTAATTAGTTAGTAACCCGATAACATGAAGGTCTCAAATTACTAGTGGAGAAATATTATATAGGTTAAACATGAAAAAAATTTTAACGAATTCAAACTAAGAGAAGGGCACAAAAATTTGAGAGAATAAAGTGTTTTTCAAATTTTTTTCATTCACCCACTCATTTCATTAAAAAAAAAAGGATTGGGTAAATTTGGTAATTTTTGTCATAAGCTGGATGTGATTATGTATTTTCTATGAACTCAAAATGTTAATTGCTTTAATCTTCTTAGCCAAATATTTTATAATAGAGACTACAACTTCTTGTTTAGGGGTCTCTCCTTATCAAAAAAAGAAAATGCCAAATGAATATGGTAATGAAATTCAGATTTCACTTTTTTTTTTAAATATTTTGGGACTCCACAATAAAAATATTTCCCTAAATACAGCAAAATCTAAACCGACAAAGTTTATGTCAAAAAAATAGAAAATTCTCAAAAAGGAATTGCAATTTAAACCCGAGCGTAATTTATGGATTTTTTTTAACTTAAATAATAATATATTATTTTCAACGTCCATCCTGCTTTAATCCTTATTTATTACTTTATTTACATTGCGATAAATCTTAACAAATGAATCCCATAAAACTTATTTTTGTGAGGCTTCTAAAAATAACCGAAAATTGTGATAGAGAAAAAATTTGGAATAGTTATAGTCGCGTTACTTTTCGATGACATAAGAGGTAATCCTCATCCTAGAACACTCTGGGGAAAGATACATTCACCTAGACCTCTCTCTTTGTGGTCAAGGACATTCAAATTAGCGAGAAGCCTTCAACCAATTACAAAGAAAGCTGCGGTTGGAGTGAGGGAAAGTTTCGCCTTCCCTCTCAGTTCAGTGACGGCAGTATATATAGAAGAATATTTTGGATAAAAATAGCATATAAAAAAATGTTGCCGGCGGGCCTGGCCGGAGAGAAGAAGAACCGCCAGCAAGATCTTTGTTGACAAGCAAGGCCAGGCAGCGCTGAAACTAGGATGGGTGGTCCCGAGGAACAAGGCTGTTGAACGCTCGCCGGAAGACATCGATACTGATCTTTCATTAAAATATAATTGTACATAATATAGTCATAATGACCGCAGCAGTCAAAAATGACTTTAAATTAAATAAAAAAAAAAAAGATTATTTTTTCATTTATCACCTGACCACAAACAAGTTAACCAGATAAGTGTTTTGTGAATTGGAAATAATTTTTTTTTTTTACAATGCAAACTATGTTTATATTTCGAATCGACAATTAATATGAGTATTATTTTTGTTTCGAGCTTAAAATTCCCTTAGCGACACAAAAGTCAACGATAGAGTGGGAGAATAGGGGTCGGGGTGGGGGTTGTTAATTGCACACAAAAGCCAAGCTAAATGTATATGAATAATTCCCAGCAGATTTTTAGATAATTGACTTTGTATTTACAATATGCCCTAAAAAGAGAGATCTCTGTATTATTAAAATAAATTTACATAAATTCTGTCCAAAACAAATGGAGTATTTATTAAAAGGATTTAAATAATTACCTTTTACTAAACGTTAATATTGTTAATATATGGTTATTTTTGCAAAATAATCGCATTTACTTTTTTTTGTTAAATATAAAAAAAAATAATTGAGAAGAATTTGATTATTTATAATGCCTTGCTCCAAGAGCGGCTGTGCTATCTACTTATTTAATCTAATGATTCAGATCTCTGAGGTAGAATGTAAAATAAAAAGATCAGAATTCTTTCTTAATCATCGAGCCTTTGCGTGTAGAAAAAAAATCAATACTATATTACTAATTTAAAAAAATAAAAATATAAATAAATAAATGAAAGTAATTAATTGGAGAGAATAATTTATCGGTCACTATGAAAAACATCGATATTCTTAATTACATTTATGTATAATGTTTCTAGTGAATCTAAAAAAAAAAATAATAATAATTTTCAAATTTGCATGAATTTATTATTCTATGTAAATTAGTAAAAAAAAAAAATCAATATTTTTGTTTACTTGGTTTTTATATAGGTCACTGGGTCAAAGGTTCTAAATATTAAGGATTCTTAAACTTATAAAGAAATCATTACTTAATTATCGAAATAAAAGGGATTTCGTTTAAATAAGATTTCTATTTCACTCCTTTTTCTCGCGAGATAATCGACTCGAAATATCGACGTAAATATAACATTTTTTTTTTATTGTTGACTGTTTTCTCTCAACTTCCATCGATCAATTATTCCAGACATCTTTCTAAATAATTTTCATTCTGCTTTTACTAAAGAAAACAATGTTAAAAATTCCGCAGGCGTTCAAAACCTGTTTTATAAAAGGAGTAATCAATCAAATCAAACTGCGCGGGAAAACCAATTTTATTGGTAAAATCAGTTATATTAATAATATTAAAATATATAGCTTGTATTGGTTACCGGTTAATATAAATGAGTAAGAAAGGGGTTTAACTGGCCTTAGATGCCGAAAAGACTTATTAAAAAAAATAGCTTAAATTTAAGTTCAGCCCTGTCCCTTGGGGCAGAGTTAGAGGTCTGGTTTTCGTGCCAAAAGACAGTGGTTCGCTGAACGACAAAAATTTATTTAAATTATATTGGTAACCAATTAATTTAAATTGAAATCCAAATGGCCTCAGATACCGAAAGACTAAAAAAAATAAAACAAGTTTAAAAGAATTGTTATTGAAACCAAAAATTTTTTTTAATATATTGTTTTGCACTGTAAAAGCTTACACCAAAATAATAGCATAAAGTAGAATATAGGTAGATGATTGATCAATTGCAAAATAAGCTACAGGTCTTTTTTTTTTACAATCTTGGATGTTCGTCCATTCCATTCTCTCTGGATTATATTAATCTATTTATGAATATTTATTAATAGCAAAGTGTTAAGTAATTTCACGTTAAGCGAGAATTTTGAAATTTTTTATATATTATCTTTAGATACTCATTAAAATATATGGCATCACAAAAAGTCTTTGTATAAAAAGGTGGCGGCCCCCCTGGCTGGCTAGGCGAGCTAGTCAAAAGTTAAATCAAATAAATATGGGTGAATCATAAAATTAATATTAAATATAGATTAAATACAAATAGATGAATAAATTAAAATTATATAATAATATTGAAATTATTAATTTTTTTTTTTTAGTATTCATCATCCATTCAGTATAATAAATAAATATGTAGTTTTAATTAACTATTGTTTATTTATTTTCTTTAACATAATTCACTCATAATGAAAATAATTATTATTTTCAATAAATTTCCTCAGGCAATTCAGGTACTTTTTTATTCATATTTTAATTTATTGGGCTAAAATAAGTATTTGTTCAATAAAACCAATATTCAAATTAAAGCTAGAATAGAATTTATTTATAATTTATTTAGGATAATGATTTTATTTATGATATTAAATATATACAATATTTGATGAAAAAGGAAAGTGAAACGCTCTGTGCGGAACCTTTTTCCAACCTAAGGCCATCTTTCTCTGTGATTGGTTGAAGGTTTAAAGTGAGTAGAGGTATGACCTTGGCCAAATAGTGAGCTCTTTAAACGAGTCTTTTTCATATTTTGCCAACCTTAAGTAAATTAATTTTATTTTCCATCTCGAGATTCTTTAAAATTAGCGATCAAAAAAGGAGGACGAAGTTTAAGCCAAAAGAAAAGAAGGGCAATTAATTATAATAAGTATTGTGAAATAGATTGATTGAGAGGAGCAGCCACCACTTATTTGATGTAATTATTAAATACATGTGTGTATTTATATGACAATTTTGTTAGTCCTGAAGATGGGCGTGACCGAGGCTCGAAATTGTCCCGATTCCTTCCACTCTTCCTCAAAAAAAAAAAAAAAAAAAAAAAAATTACGTAAAATCATATTTGAGTATAATTATTTAATATTGTAACATTTTTATTAATTTTTTCCCCTCTTAAAGGCAACAACCTGCACAACAGATCAGAAAAGCAGTTGCCTATCTACAGGCGTATTTGAATTTTTTAATTTTGTCATTTTATTTTGAATTTCATATTTTCCTTTAAAAAATGTTTGTGTTTTGTTCCAAGTTAATCTGTATTAATATACCGTTTACCGATAAGAATTTTTTTCTTTAGATTTTCTTAAGGGTATGCAGAGGAATTTATTTTTTCAATTTTTCTCTGATGAAAAAT
>JAAAKE020111318.1:0-16685 GCA_010014785.2 Anisolabis maritima
CTTAGTACAATATTTGCAAATAGATGGCACCATGGTAAAATTAGCTCCTATAAAACGGAATTACAAAGCATTCTTAGGAATAAAGTACTAGGAGCCGATAGGCGATTTTATTGAAAAACAACAGATGCAAGCGACAAGAGTACCTAGCTTAAATATAAAATTTCAGACTCGTACCTTTTTTTTGTTTTTAAGAAATCTTATTCACATATATGCAGAGAGAAATTTTTTTAGACAAAAGGGATCTCAAAATTTTCGTTGAAATCTCGACTTCGATTTTTTTGGCAATACTTTCTCATTATATATTTTATATATTGGTAAGAAAATTTTTATCCTGTTACCAACTTGTCGGATATCAATTTTTTATTTCAACCACCTGAGAGATTCCCTATTCCATTATCCAATTAAAAATCTATATCCAACTCACAAGGATATAAAATAAGATATATATTTCTATAGGCTCGCGCGCTTCATTACAGCGCATTACAAAATTTCACATTGTTCGCTTTCATACTTTTTCTATGAACTAGTAATGGTAGATTGTAACTTTCTAATGTCTAATGGTCCATAAGCAATCCATGCAGATTTTTGCCGTCTAAAACATACGATCCCTCTTTCTAAAAATCATGTTAACTCACCTATATATGAATATATGAGAAAGTCAGGGGGGGGGGGCATTCCCCATTAATTTAACATCTTTATCAGTGCAAATTTTCCCATTTTAAATATTTGTGAGCCCTATTCCCTGGTGCACAGCTAGAGATCCAAAAGTAGGTGGTTCGCTTCCCGTCCTGAGCAATGAAAATTTATTTAAATTATATTGGCTACCAATTTAAATAAATAAGGATGGAGTCTAAGATGCCGCTAAAGACCTAAAAAATATTTATATTTTTGAATACTAAGACTTAGTCTTTCTCAACTAAACTCCTTAATCTATTATACAATTTTCTGAGTTTTCACCAAAACGCTAAAACATAATACAATGATAAATTTTCTCTTAGATTTTTGTTCTTTATATCGAGTATAAAACAAAATTTTAAGAGAGATCATCAAAAAATCTGATCTGTGGAAGGTAGACCAATTTTTATATTTTCCAATTAAAGCCTTCTTTTATTATTGCCCTTCTTGAGAGAGTTTTCGGCTGCAACTACAAGCCTTCATCAGCCCTAGAATCAATTAAAAAATACTTGAATTAACTTTCAATGCTATCTAAAGAATCGTTTAATTTAAAAAGTAGCAGAATCTGCAAAATTTTATATCTTTTGTTCATTGGAAAAAAATTTTTTTAGAAAAATATTTATCTGGTTTATTTGCTTCCTTCTCTAATAATATCTGATAGTTTCTTCCAACTCCAATCCAACACGTTCACCTCAATTACACAAAATAAACTAATTACGGAATTATATTTAATTAGGTTTTTCACCTGGTCACCAGATATCATGGGCCTATGGATGAAATTTTTTCCAACAACGTTTTAATAAAATATTCCTTTAAAGAGTCGACTTGAATTTTTTTATTATTAACGCCTGTTACTTAGGCAACCAAAAGCAAGATTTATTTAGACAAAATTTAAACAGATTACATATTTATTAAAATAAATTTTTTTATTTACACTCTTTAAAATATACACCTGATTCACACCTGGTGAGCACTGGGTTTGAAGATTATCATTTCTTCTCTTTTTATTATGCCAGTCTTCCTTTTTCATGTCAGGCCGCTTAAAAGAGTTCGCTTCTAAATCTTCAGCTCATCTTCAGTAATTTGAGTCAGGGGCTGACATTTTGGGATTCCAGGAGTAACTTTCATGGAAGTTTACTGGGTTGTGTTCCTGTTCCCTTCCCCCAGAAAAAAACAATCTCATTCTTTTTTGTATAAACAATAGATGGATTTATAGATAGGAATTGAATTAATTGAGTGACCATAGAGGGGGAAGAAAGAGCTTCCAACAGGAATCCCGATGGAATGATATATATAATTAATTAAATTAATTTAAAAAATCTGGTGTGAAAAACGTACATCACACAACTTAATCTTACCTAAGATAAAGAGAGATGAGTGATGTGAATGATGCGTCAGGCCTCCTAGGTAGCTTTTTAATACTGATTTAATTAATTTCTTTAGAGTAGTTTAAGAAACAGAGCAGTTTCTCCCGCCGGCTACTAGAACAACGGCAAAAGACTACGCCAGTTAAGCAGATTCTTAACAATTTTTTTTTTTGGGATGGGGATAAGGGTTAATACATTTCAAAGATCATTTAATAAATAATTGATATATAAATTTTAACTAAAATCGAGAGGATTTTGAAAAAATTGAAAAGACTAAAAAGTATTAGTACTCTTTGGCCAATTTTATTAAAAAGCTTCAATGTGCAAGAAACGAGAGTAAATATAAAATATAAAATTCGTACCTTTTTTTTCATTTTTGAGAAATCTTTTCACTCGCTGCAGACCATTTTGTGAGACTTTTTTTTTTTTAGACTCGGGGGACCTCCAAACGTGTATTTTCGTTGAAATCTCGACATGAATTTTTTTTGAGTTCGCAATACTTTCTCACTATATATTTCATATATAGATGAAAAATTAAAAATCAATGGATAATAACAAAAGTCAAGAAGTTAAATAATAATGAGCCAGCTTTTTCTGAACGGAGAGCGTTATATGCTACTCTTTGTCCTTTCGTCAATTCATGAGTTTTTTAAGTCTTTTTCTGTGACTCCGATCAGATTTATATAAATTAATAGGTAGCCATGATGTCGGTCATTCAAAAACTACACTAAGTATCGACTCCGAGTTGATAGTTTTTAAAAACAATTTTTATTGTTGGGTGGGTGGTAGCCATCCTTGGGAAGCTCTATTTTTATTTTTAATTCGATATAGATTTTTTTTTTATTAAAATTTATTAAGATTTTTCATTGGTAAGAATAAATGAAAAAAGAAGATGCGCTGCAATATTAAGAACAATGACTAGAACCCTTCACACTGGTTTACCTCCTAAATCATCATCTAACGATACTGAAGGCTTATAATGACCACCTGATAAAAGACAATAAACCTGACAAAAAGTATTTTATTATTCGTATTTTGACCAGCAAATTTCAAAAGATTGTTAATATACCCTTAACGTCCTTTGCTTGTCAAAAGTTCAGTACCTCCTTTTTTTCAGGGTAAATGGTTTGAATGCAAAATTTTATGTTCCGTTAAACAAACTCCTGGGGAAAATGTTCCTTTTCTTTCGCAAAGTTCATTTCTCAGAAATACGTAGAGAAGTGTATTTTATTTAACAAGAGAAAAAAATATGATTTTTCTACCTGTTACTGAGAAGGGATGGGTTTCCACTTTCATTAGCCCAACAGAAATTATTACTATAATATTTGGTCAAGATCCAGCTTAACTCTCTCTCTTTTTTTCTTTCTTTCTTATCCACGTATCTCACTACTTTCTCCTCTACTTTTCATTTTGAAATAGAAGTTTTATAATAGAATTTTGAATGGGTTATTTTTCTATCCACTTGCTAGGCTTTTTGTATGATTTTTTTTTTTGTATTTCTTGATAACTTTGTTTTTTTGACAGATGGGCACAATTGTATTGTATTATTAATAGCCACCCTCCAACCAGATCCAGACCAGTTTGTTCAAGAGACATATCATTGGGGTCGAAAAAGATTTTTAAATAAAATCAAAATGCTGAGTTTATATGTTCACTCGTAAGTTGTGAAATTTTGATAAGAATTATGGAAATCATAACCCTTTGTATCCACAATATTAGACAAATATAAATATAAAGAAAAAAAATATTCTCTACTTTTTTTACTTTAATTGCAATAGTTAAGCATTTACTTCAAGAAAAAGGCCATTCCCGCTGGTCACCCGACAACAAAAGAGAAAGCGAGATATTTTTTGAAGATTAAACAAGGGACAATTGAAGAGAATAGGGGAGTGTGAAGGCAAAGAAAATATTTAATTATTATCTTTTTTTGAAAGGTGACAGTTTTTTTGTTACTAAATAATAGGATTAAAGAGTTTAGTAAGAAGTTAAAATATTATTTGAAAATAAAAGGCCTAAAGAATACAAACGAATTATTTAGAAACACTAAAAAGGCATGATTAGGTATTTGTATTTAGAGAACGTTGCCCTTTGAGTTCAATGTACGATCTTTCAAAACATAAGGTATCTGTCAGACATGAAGTTTTTTTATTACAATTCATTTTTTAAACGAAAACTCGAAGTTGCAACACATCTTCACTCTTCTAGCCGATGGGGCCGCTTTACAACCTATCGAGTATTTTTTTTGTCTTTTCAGAATATTGACATTAAACGATATATAATAAATATATAAATGGTCCAGGCTATTTATATCAATTGGTATCCAATTGAAATAAATAAATTTTCATTGGAATGGGTGGGATCCAAACCCCCACCCCTTGGATTCGAAGGTTATCAATATAAACAATGTCAATATCTTTAATTTCTCGGCCATGGGGAGGGGGGAAGGGGGAGAGGTAACGAGTATGCAAGGCATGTCATGTCATTTTTAGGTTATCTTTTCTTTTCATTAATTGAATTTAAAAAAGTCAAAGAGATTAAATAAACTTCTCTCTATATGCTATGTATATTATCTTTATCTATTTTCTTATTTTTCGTTTTTTTTTTCTCCGATTAAAAATACACACACACATACACACAAATCCCCACCGAATTGTTATGCAAATTGGACCAGAAGACGAACGTCTTTATTATCACCAAGTTTCAAAAGATTTGGCCCAGCGGATGCTGAAAACCTCTTGGTGGCCTTAAATATTAGAGGACTTTTTATACCGCTCAAATTTTAACCTTCTTAGGAACTCCTAGGGCTATAAACTTCATCCATTTCCGATAAAAGATACACACATACCCATATATACATATATGCATTATGTATACATTAAGATTTTTTTGGATTTTTGGAGTCCTTTTGACTTAAAACGTAAAGATATTTAAAATTTTTCATGAGCATAATACTTTCCCCTTCCTATTGTATTCAATAGTGCCGGAAAGTAATATCAGAAATTAAAAAAAAAAGAATCTACGATCTTTTTTTAGTTCAGGAAGTTCAAACAAAATTTATTAAAAAATTGTTGTCCGAGTCCCGAAATCATAATTCCAAAAATTAACAAAGAGATAGATTGTTTTTTCCTTTCTTATATAAGAGTGGCGAATTATGACACAACTCAGAGCTTGCAAAATTATTTCCATTATCTTAATTCTAAGGATATGTTTTTTTATTTTTTATTATTTAATTTTTCAAAGTTCTTATATGGTAACTAGATTCTTGAGGTGTGGTCACACCACATTGGTCACATGTTTTTCAATAGTGATTGATTGATCGAGCAAATTAAAAATCTGTTAACACCGTTACACCCACGGAGGTCAATTGATGTTTTAGTCTACCATAAAACAGATATGTTTATGTTATTCTAACAATGCTTTTTTGAAAAAATAATTATTGTCTCTTTTTGAACATTTTTTGTTGTGGCTGGTTAACTAAAAAAATTGTGCTCTGCGGTTCACTTACTAAAAAAAAGTAATAGCCTAGTATGCTACTCTTGAAATAGACAAAAAATATTCTTTTAAGTTGCCGGGTTGGATTGTATAAAAAATTTTTTTGCTCCATACTCATAATTATCGTAATGGTTTTTATTTAACAATTTTTGATAAAAAAATCTCGGTACCTAGATTTACTATTTACGACACTATACCTAAAAGTTAATTACATCATTTTATTATTTCCTTAGAATTGAAATGATGAAGAGAGAAAGAAAACGTGGATGAAAGTTCTGGTCATCACATGGGGGACACTGACCCTTAAAAGGAAGCAAGGGCCTTCCTTGCTCTGATCCTTTTTTTCACCCTCTCTTGAGAAAAATAGGCGAATAAAAGTTTATTGCGTCAATTGGTTCCATCATGTATCATCATTTGACAGGTCAGCCAACCTTTTCCGGACTTTGAAACGTTACCTACCTTTTATTCTCTCATCAAGTGCTGCTATAAAATTATATTTTTTCAAAAAAAAAAAATTCACATTTGTTATAAACATAAATAAATTCCTCTTCTTTTTAAGCCTTTTATCAATTAGCATTGTGAAATATGACTTATACATTGGGGCTGTTTTAAGAGTTTGCAGAGGTCAAAAAGGCAAGGAGCCGAGACTCTAAAAATTCAGGCAAGAAAATAAAAAAAATATTTTTTAAGATAAGAGAGGGGCGTCATTAGATAAGAGAGCAGATTATTTATTTTCTGAAATTTTTTTGGAAAAGGGAAAAATAAATAATAATCCCCTGGTCGACAATAGGTGCGTGCAAATTATCTTGGATAAGAAATATGTGAAAGTAGAGTAAGTCATCCAGTAGGGTAGCCTCTATAAAATAATAATAAATAAATCTCCCAAAATGTGAAACGTTTAATTAAATAATGCCATCCTAAGTTTCTAGACCTGAAATGAACACCAACAATTAAAAATACAGCAACTTTACAAAATAAAAATAAAATTATAACTTACAGCAGTCGTCACAATGCATTAAGCAATGGGTTGCAGATAGAGTTGTATATTTCAATGTACAAAAATATATTTTAAATATAGAAAGTGTACATAGGTAAAGTAATGCTCTTCAGCATGACCAAGTCTTCAGAAAATATAAATTTTTTTATTAATTACAAACAAATAAGATAAATATTGGGCATCAACTAACTTGATAAGATCACTGGTCCATAATTCAAATATAAAAAGCCGAAATCTTATTAACTAAATCATTCATTTGACCCTAAAGAAAATTATATTTATATAAATATGTTACAATTTGGAAAATTTTTTATACTTTATAATTTTCTAATCTTTGCAAGGTCTTATGACTTTTGCCATTGGTATAGTTTTCCTTTTATTTTTTTTAGAAGTCAACAAGTGAAGAAGCTTGGGAAGCGTCGTTGTGATTGATTGAAAGAGTTATTCGTATACTGGTCTGATTATAGTTATTAAACTCTTAAAATCATATTCCTCTTATGATATTTCTTTCTATTATAGATAAATATTAATACAAAGTGTATAAAATCAAAATTTTTTAGATTGAAATCCCAAGGGATGCAGTCCCTTCTCCCTTTTTTTCTTTTTTTCCTCCTCAATCACTGATTTCAAGGGTCCATCTGATTGATAAAAATGAGCTGGCTTTTTGTCAGCCCCTCCCCTCTTTTCATTTTAATAAGCCATGACGATATGTCTAAATCAAATAAACATTTTCAAAGGGATGTCTGGGAAAAAATCTCCCCTCCGCTATTTATTATAGAATAAAAAAAAAACACCTTAGCTTCATAGAATTATTAAGTTTAGAATTATTTAATTGGATTTGTCTGTCTGTCCTCCTGTCTGGATACTTAACTTAAGTCAATTTTTACAACACTTCCTGATAAGCTCTGAAGTTCTGAAATTTTATATTTAGGCTCAGTCTACGATGGCGTTATGTTAAGTCGAGACAACAATTCGTCCCTTTACAAGGGTACTTTATTTGAAATTCATATCTGAAAAATCAAAGTATCTTTTTAGCTATTAAGTTTAGCAAAATAATTCTCAAATAGAATATTGTTCTATTCATCACTTTAAGAAAATTTTGTATCTTTTATAAAAGAAACCTATTTAAAAGAAAATAGCCCAACCAAAGATAAGTAGTTCGCTTCTCGACAAAAATTCATTTAAATATTAAATTAGCTGCCAATAAGGACGGAATCTAAAAGGCCTTAGATGCCTAAAAATCGCATCTAATGGCCAACATGAGAAACTATGGAAAGTTTTATTTTTATTTTTATGTTGAAAAAAAAAAAAAAAAACTAAAAAGAATGAAATAAAAAAAAATAAAAAAAAAACGCTTTATTTGTGAACTCATTCAAACTTAAAATATCCTAATGAGAAATGAAATAAAACATTCAATGAGTCCCACGCTTTTATAAAATGTTATTTGTCCTCTTTTTAGGCCATTTTAAAGAAGGGTTTTTTATATTTTAAAAATTTTTAATTTATACTTTTGATCATCTAGTATTACGCGATATTCTTTCAAGCACGAAAATATTTATTCTAATTTTCTTTAAACCATTCAATCGTAATTTTTTTTTCATCCGGACCCTTTTACCTCTATAAGTGCACACTTTACAATTACATCATATTATCTTTTGTTTATTTTATGTATATTAATACATTATAGTCAGTTATACATAGCCGTAGAGGGCGAAGTGATATATAGCCATAATTAATTTTAACTTTTTAAATTTTATGTTTCGCTTACTCATCTCATACAGTGTAGGAAGAAATTCAAAACCTGGGGACATTATAGTATTCTCTTTGACTTTACTTTTCTCAAATGTCATTTCTTAACACTTATACCACTTGGCTTCTAGGGGCCTTCTATATACTTAAAGAAAAAGGTCATTCCCCCTGGTCACGCGACAACGAAAGAGAGAGCGAGATATTTTTTGAAGATTAAACAAGGGACAATTGAAGAGAATAGGGGAGTGTGAAGGCAAAGTTGTTAGGAAGTCAGAAAATATTTAATTATTATCTTTTTTTGAAAGATGACAGTTTTTTTGTTACTAAATAATAGGATTAAAGAGTTTAGTAAGAAGTTAAAATATTATTTGAAAATAAAGGGCCTAAAACGAATTATTTAGAAAAACTAAAAAGGCATGATCTCAGGTATTTATATTTAGAGAACGTTGCCCTTTGAGTTCAATGTACGATCTTTCAAAACATAAGGTATCTGTCAGACATGAAGTTTTTTTATTAAAATTCAAAACTAGTGTTTGTCTCTTAAAGTCAGGAGACAAAGAATTTAAAAATAATTAGATGAAATAACGATGTTATACTAAAGGAGAAGGTTTTACTAGAAAACCTTTCTATGATCGCCTGGTTTTCTGAGATTAGAACATTTGAGCCTTAATCCAAAAGTTAATTTTGTTTATTCCTTCTGATTTGGAAAAAGGGAGAGTATCTTTATATACACAATTTTTTATAAGTATGAATAAAATTATAGAGTTACTTATCATCGACGGTGTCAGATTCTTCGAATCATCTAAAAATATTCAAATTTATTGAAAGAAAAAATATTACATACAAAAGAATATAGAAATTATTTTTTCTTTTCCTCACAAGTTGCTCGACTTCCCTCCCATGTTAATATCGAATTCCCCTTCGCCTAACCCATTCATTTGGTCTATTTATTTCTCATTTGAGATTTCCCCCCCCCCCTACATTTTCTTATCCTCTTGATCCCCTATTTTCTTATTGACCTCTGTGACCAAATCAAGTCATAAGAATATCAAATCCATCCCAAAGAGACCCTGGCAGTTTGGAGTGGGAGAAGTCAACAGATAAAGACGCATAACTTGTTCATATTCACTATTTCTCTTTGTTTAAATATATTTCTTATACAATAAATAAAAGAGATATAAATTATCTCCTGTTGCTTCTACTACAATCAATCGTGGATTACGAATTCGCGAATATGAGACCATGCATAAATAAATTCCATCAGGGCAGAGTCATGGGAATTAGGTTGTTAATTTGCTACGCCCTTCAAAAAGAATAGAGAAAAATTTTTGTAACCCCTTAGCCTGTATCTGGTTTCCTCTTGACTCGAATATAATATGAAATAGAAAGTGATATTTATTGAACCCTTTTTTTCTATTTCTTGATTGTTCTATTCTTCCCCTTCCCTATTAGGTCAGTGACTCTCCATTCCAAGCGAAGGGCCATTGACCCTGAAGATAGACACCATATATATTGACGGAAATTACCACCCTGCTTTTGTTCCAGGGAAAAAAAGCTCTTTCTTGTTTTCTTGCAATATTTGTTTATATATACAGAAACAAAACATGTTTCCTGGTCACGCTTTAGCTATGGGACATTTGTCACGTCAACGAAAAGTTAAATTTTTAGTTCAGATCGAAATATGTCCTATGTTAAATTTTTTAAAAAATCCAAAAGAAGATCAATCATATCTATAAAAATAAACTAGTGGGGTCACTAAAAATTCGATTTTCTACCTTCCCCATAAGAGTTCCATTAGCCTGATAGATATTTAGAAAAATTATTCCTAAAATATTAAAAGATAGCAATTCTATCACAAAAAGTAAAAAAAAGTCAAATATTATATGAAAATTTTTTCTCTCTCTTAATAAACCTAAAAAATTGAAAAAATATCATGTCATTTCTTACAATTAAATTACCTAAAGATGATCAAATTGAGATATTTACATCTTAAGTTAAATATGAAATTTCATAAAAATCCGTGCTCTACCCATCTCCATAAAGCAACACAGAGACATGCTAGGGAAAGATGATTCGGGTTATAATTTACCTATCTTTACACCCATACCTGTTGTTCTTTGAATGGATAGGAAAATAAACTTTTGATTGAGGAATTAACGACAACTAGGACAGATAAACGATCAAAGGAATAAAAAAGCATTAAACGTTAAATATAAAGAACTAAATTTTTAGATATTACAAGGAATTTGGGAAATATAAATAGATTTGCTATAGAGATTATAACTAGAACATAAATATTTAATTAAAATAAATTAATTAAAGAGGAGAAATAAAAAGATGAGTAACCTCAAGGGGCAAATGTGTGAAAGGTTAGTTAGGAGACAAGGGTAAAAAATCGTTAAAATGTCGCGACTCACAAGAAAAAAATGATGCACTTTTAATAAAAGTTAAAATCATTATCAGGTATCATATAGGCAAATAATTTGTTACTTGCAAGGAAAATGTTTATAGGCAATCTAGCAGAAAGCGTGAGAAGTCAGGAAGAAAAAAACTTGTCTCTGGTTTGTTTGTGTAGAGGCAAAGTGAAAAATGCGGGGGTGAACCAATTGTTTTGTTCTTGTTGTCAGCCAGACTTTTCAATGCGATCACCAGGTCAGTGACTTCCGGGCAAGAATTATAGGTCTGAATGAGTTGAGAGAAAGAGATAGAGAGAGAAGGAGGGGCCCGTCTTCTTCTTCCTCTTCATTATCAAAGGGGTGGGTGGCTCAGAAAGGTTGCTGAACCTCCAATTTTAGAAAGTTGGGACGTCACCCCCCTCGGAAACCTCCTGGGAGAGAAAAAAAAAAAATCAGAACTGGAACTAATTTGGCAAATTTTTCTATAATATATTACAATTACATTTCTTCTTTTAATGTAGACGTTGATGAAGGAAAAAATATCCATAACTTATTTAAGAATTTATTTACAAATAATAATAAAGGGACATCAACACTAGTGACTTCGCGCAGCTCTCTTATAATGCACTTTATTTATAAATTAAAGGAGCAGATAAATTGATTGAATTAAAGCAAGCACTTTGGAATTCTGAGTTCAAGAGGACTCAGGAGCTTATCGCTGGAAATTATTTAATCACTGATCCTCTGAGGGAAGAAAATAGGAAGCTATCTTTAGTAATAAGAAGCTTAGAATTAAAATGAAATTTTATTAAATTAAAATAGGCCTTGGGGGGAGAATTGGATTTCTTTAACTCTCAAATGATTCACCTGCATGACGATAATAAATTAATTGCATTTTTAAACCATCCTTGTTGCTTTTTGTTAAATGAAAAAAAAATTCCAATTTTTTTTTCAACATAGCGGGCCGATTCATAAAAAAATGCTCTTTAGTTATTTCAAAAAGGGTCAAACTTATTTTTTATAAGTAAAAAAGCTAACTGCTTAAAATCATGCTCGTTAGTTGTATTTTTTGTTCAGGCTATGCCGTTAATTTTTTTCCTTCAAAGTTTTAAAAAATAAGATCTAACAGTAAGCAATAAAAAAAAATTAAAACCTCCACCAAAAAGGAATTTTTTTCTCATTTAACAAAAAACTTCAAGGGTTACTTAGTGTCTGAGTCAACCAAACGGGGATTGATTTTTTTTAGGAATGGTGTTTTTTTAAACAAGACTCTTTCTTAAAAAACATAAATACAGTGGTACCTCGACTTATGAACCGCGCTACATACGAACTTTTTTGATATCTCTAGAGCCTCTAGATACGAACCGCAGTTTTCTTCAATTTTTTGACGAAAACCGTTTTTTACCCCAGTGTATCATTTCGCGGTATAGATAGCATGGGTTGGTCAAGGCCGTTTGTAGGGTCCTGCCCGATCATTGTACTATCAATTTCACGATTGTTTCAATAAATAGTTCTGGGGTTTCAAGATACGAACTTTTCGAGTTACGAACCGCAGACTAGAACGAATTAAGTTCGTAAGTCGAGGTACTACTGTACTTGAACTATTTCGGCATGATATGACTGGTTTAACTAGAAGGTGGAATTAATAAAAAAAATTTAATATCTTGAAGCTTATGGAATTAATAACGTCATTAAAATTTTCCATTTCTTAAAAACTAGAAATGATAAAAACTCTACTTAGATTTTCTTACCTGTAATTCAATTCAGGTTAGCACCGAGAGTGAGGGTAATATCCCTTTCCTCTTAAGTTTAAGCTCCGCCCAAAGGCCCCTTCCTAAATTAAATACATTTATTTCTCCCTGTTGAAATTTTAATCTTTTTCACTGCATATAGCGAAAAAATACCGTTATTAAAATTAAATTATGTTGTTTGACTAGACGGTGAGTTCTGTGATGATCACAGCAGTTCAATTTGTATTTAGTTACAAAGTTAATTTGCAAATTGCCCTAATAAAAATTTTGTTTATAAATTAAAGATAAACGAGGAGGAGCCAATATTCGACTTTCTATCCGATCGTATCTATTTCTAAGATAAATCTCGATTTTATGCTGTCAAATATTATTCAATGAAATATGACATTTTCGTCTTTTTTTCTTTTTGGGTTCCCGGTTGCATCGCAAAGATGAGTTTGGTTGGATCTCTTTATAGCCTTTGAGATAAAAACAGGGAGAGAGTCTAATCTGTAGAGCTAATCTTTATAGAGATTGCCCTTTGAGTTGTACTTTTTTTTTTTATGATGTTGGCAATAATAAGAGAAAAGGGGTTTTATTACTGGCATCCACGAAGAATGAGGGAACGAACCAACAACCGTTTGATACGAAAAATCTTTTCTTCGTAATAAATGCTTTTATGGCTTCATTTTTTGACATATCAGTAAGAAAGAGAAGAGATAGAAATTGCATTTTTATTATTATAGATTTTCCCCTCACTCAAAAAATATATTCTAGAATTATCTTTTATAAATAATAACAATGGTTTAACAAAAATGAATGGAAATTACAAAAATATTCATATTAAATGGGTCTTTATCAGAATAAATATGTGAGCATCCTTCCTTCTCTCTCTCTCTCTTTCAGATATTTTGGAAATTTTAACAATTATTTCTTGTATAATAATCGAATAAAAAGAAACAAGTTGGCCAGAATACTTTTTCATGAAAGGATTAGTATATTTTTGGTAAGATATTTATAAATGGTGATTAATTGGTGTGAAATAAATAATTCATAGTTTACTTTTTATTTTCTCTATCTATGATGAAATATATAGTGAGAAAGTATTGCATCGCAAAAAAATCAATGTCGGAAATACCCGAATTGAGGTTCCCTGAGTCTAAAAAAAAAATGGTCTCTCGTCTTTTTAGTTTTTTTTTTCGATTTTCTCAAAATTCGCTATAATTATGATTAAAATTCATAAAACAATTATTTCTTAGATGATCTTTGAAAACACCCATCCCTCCCAAAATTGATTGTGGCCCACATTCTTGTACTTTTTTGTGAATTCTCTTAACCTATTGATATAAATTGATATTGATTACATTGTCTATGCATTGAACGGCTACCAAGGGGACCCGACGTCAAAAATCTGGAGTGACAGCACATCACTTTCACACCTTTTTTGTTATTATATTTTTGCTGGTGGACCAAGTGGTTCAATGTCCGGTGTTTCCTCTCTTTTTCTCTAATTGTCATTAACTTTTTGTGACGTGTCTACATGACACCCTCTCCTCGGTGATGCTCCAAATATTCAAATTGATTTCTTCATTTCTTTTTTTTTTTCTTAAAAACCTTAAGACCTCCATTTCTCTCTCTCTCTCTCTTTCTTTCATGTCTCTCCCTCTTTTTTTCTTGTTCAACTTGCAGTTTCCTTCCATCCTCTCCAAAAACGCCCTTTCTTAGATCTGCCCTTTATGAAAATTAATATTAATTTTACATTATAATAAAAACTATTATAAATTAACTAACTGATTTCTTAAAGGCTATTCTCATCCCTGCATGTGTTATTTATTCGTGTTGTTCTCTATACAATTTATTTTAGACGAGATTATCAATAAATTTGTTGCTTCCCTTTCAGTCTTGGAAAATATACATTGAATGTGCTCGAGTCATATATTATTTCTCATCTTTATTTAATTTAGGCTCCGCTGTCGTAGCAAGCACTCAATGCGACATTTAGGAAGGTCTCTACTGATGTTCAATCTAGAATATTTCCATTCACTCCTTGAGCGTTTTATACTCCTCTCAAAACCAGAATTATAAGAAAAATTTTGAAAATTCATATCTTGACCTCTTTCATTTTCAAATATCAAATATATATTTTTAAGTCTCTTCGGCAGACCTATATACACTTTAGACGATATACAATATTTTAATTACAATACGTATTATTCAGACATATTTATTTACATCAATTGGTATCCAAATTATATAAATAAATTTTCATCGGACTGCCTGGGATCCGAACCCACACCCCTTGGCTTTTAGGGTTGTTTTGTTTAAGTCTTTTTCGGCATCTGAAGCCATTTAGACTCTGTCCTCATTTATTTAAATAAATTGGTAGTCAATATAATATGAATAAATTTTTGATGCTCAGAACGGGAAGCAAACCACTGACATGAGGCAAGACCTTTACCTCTGCACCAAGGCTCTCTTAGGTTTATCACTATTGACAATCAATTTCTTTAACCTCTCGGCTACATTCCATTGAGTTCACATGCATTGTTGTGGGGAGTTAGGGGGGCGAAGGAGGGGATTCTGAATTAATCTAAAATTTTAATTTAACTTTTTTCTTTTAATATTTATTACATCGGAACATCGAGTAAATTTTTCCGATTACCACTATTCATCCAGCCATCATCTATTATCTTTGACGTCTCTTTCTTAGTATAAACCTTTGTCAATAGTATGCATGCACTAATACTTTTAATTGGCAAAAAAGAGAAGGGGGAGCGCCTACTCGAGCCAGGAAGCACATTTTTTATGAATGGAATTTTGACGATTTCCTAAAATTAAAGAAAGACAAATTATATCCAGGTATAGTGTAATTTTTTAATTAAGACAATATAATAATTTCTATTTTTTTGAGGGTAAAAACAAAAACCGCTTGAAACGAGCCAAATTCTAAAGGCTTCGCCACTGATCCACCAAATATTAATATCAGGGATATTTAAATTTTTGCGACTTGTTGGAAATTTCGTAGTGTTTTAGATTCTATCTAATGGTCTCCTAATAGAAATTTTCATTTAAAAAGTTTTCAAAGAATGATTAAAATTAATATCAATAAATAGTCGCGGGCCGCACAAAAATGTTATGCGGAGCGCGGCCATGTTAATATCATTCTTTAAAGTTTAAATTAAATTGCTTTGGGATTATTTCTAACTGTTGTTAATTGTTTTCGACTATCCAAGAGAGAATTGTGCAATTTTTAAATATTCGCATTTTCAAAAATTCCATTTTATATTTGCAGTTGTGAGTATTTAAAATAAAATTTTGAAAATTGTATGAAAATATATATAGGTCCTTTGTCCAATTTCTTTTGTTACAGTTGATTTCTTTTCTGAAAATTTCCTAGAAAAAATAATCAAAAGAAACAAAACGAGAAGGTAACACGTGCTTATCGGTCCCAAATAGAGTTATTAGTTAATAAATGGGCAAAGACCAATTGTGCCCCCTCCACCCACCAGACCCAGGGCCCTAAAAGCCATGTATATGGAAGGTTCCTGACTGTAAACCGATCAAGAAATAAATTCATAAATGCCCAACGCCTGTCAGCACATTAGTGGCTATTTTATTGGCCTCCGAGAAATCGGACCCAACGAAAGAGCAGGTAGTAGCTATGATCAATACAAAAACACTTCTCTCTTTAGATCCGACTATAAATTATCAAAAACATCCCTTACTTATATTAATAATAATCACTATAGGGTTGCATAATAAATATTATTGCCCTTCTCTCTGTCTAAGCGATCTGATATATTTATTGTTCATTAATTATTAAAATAAATTTTAGAATAGAAGAGAATAGAAAATAGAACAAGTGGAATTATTCTTAAAAAAAAAAAAGGAAAAATAATTAAAAAGGGAGATAATTACAAATATTTTTTATTTTTTAAGGGGGTGGGTTATCTATTTTTTTTTTTTTTTTATAGAAAATAGTCTAATTTTCAATTGATTTATTTATTAATTTTTTTTTTTTTTTTTTCAGAATTTATTTTTAGGTCATTTCTTTTTTAAAATTTTATATTTTATAAAAAATACAGATGTAAAAACAAATTATATAACAAAACAGAGAATTATAGTGTATATATAAAAGATATCAAATAGAGATATTTCTAAATTTTAAACAATATATATATATATTGTTTAAAATATATATATATATATATTACAAATTATTACAAATATGAAGATATTAATTATTTATATCAAGTAGGTTTCAAGAAGCAAATTATTT
>JAAAKE020111329.1:0-16685 GCA_010014785.2 Anisolabis maritima
GCCAGATGAAAATTTATTTACATACATTGGATACTAATTGATATAAATAAATATGCCTGGATAATTCAGTTTTGTAAATATATATATATATATATATATGTATTGTAAATATATATATATAATATTAAAATTGTTTAGTCTCTCTGCCCCTAGAAGCAAAAAGACATAACAAAAAAAAAAAAAAAAATACAATAACTTTGATTGATTTGAAAAAATATAATTTTTGAAATTTGAAATGTATAATTGACATATTCACATGTACGTTATTTATTGACTGCTTGGAATGCCAATTTTTTTGTCTTCGCCATCTGAGGATGAGACTTTAAATCTTATTTATCCACCCATATTTATTTATACTATTTAGAATACAATAAATAAATTTTCATCGGACTGCTTTGAAATCCGAACTCACATCCCTTAGTTTGATAATGTCAATATCAACGACCAATCTCTCGGTCTCTCAGTGGGTGGATAGATGAATTATAGGTCAAAATTCAAATATACATAGATATGATATAATCTGTAAATTACAGTCAAGACAGCCATTAGATTCAAGTTCAGTAGAAAATAAGTGAGTGAAATAAACAAGATAGTTACAGTGGATCTCCCTTTCAGAAACCATCCTGAAATAGGTTTCCGGTTTGGTGTGTAGTGCGTATAAAAAAAATTAAGGCTTTTAGAATTTTTCATTCTTATCTTCATTCTCATGAGTCACTTACATCTCGGAAGAAGAAAGAATCCTATTTAAGTAAAACCCTTTCTATTTTATTTAATTACACTTGGTTGCTATAGTTCAATCTTTAAATTGTTCACTTTGGCCAACTTTTCTTTTTGATGGTAGTGGGGGAGCAGAGCAGAGCAGAGCAACTCGATGGATGGACGTGACCAGAAGCCTGAAGCTTGAGATGGAAGTTCGCTAATTAAATATAATATTCCCCCCAGATGCCCTTCAACTTGGAGACCACTCCGATGTAATTAATTATCTAAAGAAATATATTTCATTCAAGGCAAGTAAGTAAGTGGCTTTGAATAAATTATAAGAGAGGCTTCGAAATCCGAAATAAAAAAAAAAAAAAAACGTCATCCCACTTGGTGACCTCTGCTAAGGATCAGGTAATTATTTATAGAGAAAATCGTGAAATACACATTTGCGTTGATGGTGTATTTTTAGAAACTAATTGGATATCTTTATTATTTTATTAGGTTAGATTAATTGCCTGGGTGAGAAAATTTGTGTAGGTGTAGAAGTAAGTGTCAGGTCGCAATGTTCCGTGTTGTGAGAAGAGAAAAAAAGGAAGGAGAAGGCTCTAAACTTATTGGCGTTAATTATAATATTAAACTGCAGCCAACCAGTCAATTTATCATTTTACTCATACAATGAGCTTCTTTATTCTATACGCTTTTAATATTAACATCTTTGTTCGCTCCTTTGAAAAAAAAAAAAGACTTTGACCTGAATGGGAAATAATGGCGTTATTTTAAGGGTTTAAGAGAGAGAGTGAGAGAAAGAGTTCTTCAAACTTGCTATAATTGATGAATTAGATTCTTCAGGATATAAAAAATATTAAAAATCGTATTTTCAAACTCTAAGTGAATTTTTAGCAATAAAGTGCTGTTATATATATATCAAGTACCTATACGCATGAATATGAGACGTTCCATATCCATTGTAGTGAGAGGCCTCCTCCCCCCCCCCCCCCATCTTTCTGGAATTTTTCAATTATCATTCTTTTTTTTAATTGAAAAATATTTGGTTTACCGAAAGAGCTTTCCTTTTAAAACTTAGTGCTCTTTTTCCAAATTATACTCATACCTCTTACTAAGAATTTAATTCGTTCCGAAAGCGAGCTCGTTTTAAAAAACAACACGAGCGTGGTCGGTCAGCGCCAACTAGCGGCTTATGAATGAACTCGCTCGTCGTAAGAGTCAATATTTCGGTCCAATGCCAGTTCGTAATTTAAAAAACTCGTACAAAGATACATTCGTAGTAAGAGATACTATTGTATATTGAGCTCAACAAAATATTATTTAATTTTTTAGTATAAATACTAATTTTCAAACATAATACGACATTTAATTTTATTATAGAATTTTTTTTAAAAAGTCAATATTATTTATTTACATATATTTATACTCCGCCCATTTTCATATTTCCTGAGAAGCTCAGCTGGTCTAAAGTGGAGAAGCTTCATTATGATTGGTTAGAAGATATAGATATTAGATCTTTATTCATCTCTCTATATTTTTTTATTTAATTTAAAAAAAAAATAAATAATAAATTATATAGAGGTTAGGGACGGGATTCTCGGTTGCAGCCCGTCTCGAACAAGTCATCAAAAAAAGAACAACCTTCATAAATTATATATCTCAGGAAAAAGGATCAATAATAGCCAAGTGAAAAATAAAACTAGTCCTTAATCCTTAATATCAATATTTCGTATATAATTAAATTAAATTTTATAAAACTTAACAAGCCCATGACCCTTGCTTTGTGATCCAAAGGCCCATAGTTCGCTTCCCATCCCAAGCGACAAATTATATTGGCTATCAATTGTTGAATCTAAATGGCCTCAGATTTTGAAAAAGACAAAAAAAAATACAATAATCCCACTATATATATTAATACAAAATTATTTTTTTTACATAAAAACTTGAATAATATTGACACTTAATAATCCTAATAGAGGAAGCGAAACGTAGAAATTTAAAAAATAAATTAATCACTTATTTAATTTTTAATTCGTTCTTATTCCATAGATATTTACAAGATCTTAAATGATACATAGGTTCGTTAATTCTTTAATAGTAATTTAAATACCTAATATGTGATAATTAATTAAGTAGAATTGTCGCAGTTTGTTTCTTGTGATTGCCGAGCGACATGCAGAATTACTGGAAACGTTTACAGAGTATATTTATTTGGTGGCGATAAATTGGGACACTCAGTAACCATACTGCACTCACAACGAGAGGTGAACCAACCTTCTAATTTAATAGTAATATTCGTGGTCCTAGTTCTTCAGTAATGGGATGAAAATTAAAAGACGATGTCTAAATGAAAAAGTAGAATTATAAAAATCACTAATTATAAACCGGCAGAAGTAAGATAACGTAATTTAAAGGCTATAAAAAAAAAAAAATATTCCAAAGATACCAGTAAAATTTTTTTTTTGTATTTATGGACATGTTATCTTAATGGAAAACAATTTTAATAGAAATATTAGAGAGAGTGAAAAAAAAGAGTATAACTTTTAAATTATAAACGTGCGTGTATATTAGAGAGAAGGAAAATAAAAGAAATAAATTTCCCATATCAGGTCAACCAGGAACATGTTAGTTAGGCTTGACTCAACGATTGCGTGATTATACTTTATTATATTTATTATTATTATTATTATTATTATTATTCCCGCTCCCCTCCATTGGATTATTAAGATTACATTTAGGTGAATGAATTAATAAAACGTCAAGTGAATTTTGTATGGCGTTGAGGTAAGTGAGGTCTTCAATTAAAAAGGGAGGAAAGGCCCACCCACAGGGCTTCAAATTAATTGACATTTCGTGTTTGCCTCTTTTGCCTTTTTATTTTATTTAATACATTTGGGAGATAGATGCCCTGAGCTAGGAAAAACACACGTTTTAGATCATCAAAGCGATATGATTATAAAATAATAATAAACGACGTTTCGGTCTTTATCTAAAAGCTTTTTAAAAGATAGAATAATTTAGATAATTTTTTTAATGCTTTCTTTTTATATATATTTTTACATATAATAAACTCCTTTAGATTCTCCTTTGAAAAGACACTTATAGATTATTATTCTAAAAACTTGATTAATCTTTATAAATAATTTATTGACTGATGGCCTTAGCCACACACTTTATATAATTTACACAATAGGTAGATTTGGAATTCAATTACAATATGAAAAATAAAACGAGGTTATATCCAAAAATGGCGCTTTTTTTTATCTTCATTGTTGACAAACAAAACTTTATATTTCAATATTCACTTTGTGATCGAAAGGTCAAATTGTCAAAAAGAAGTCAAAGGATTTGGGTTAGGATCCCAGGCTGTCCAATTAATATTTAAATTTAAATAAATTGAATACCAATTGGCATAAATAAATAAAAATTAATATTATTGTATCGTAATATGTATGTGGGTATTGTTTAAAGTCTCAAGATACCTAAGATATATATGTGGAATAATGTTTTCCCGGGTTGGTCCGCGTTGATTGTTGTGATTAACTCAACGTTTCGGCTCCTTTTGGAGCCATTTTCAAGAGTTTTGTGTTAGGAAGTGATGGTGGAGGGGGTTTGTTTTCGGGGTCGCAATCTTGCTAGTCCCCAAGTTTGGTCGGGAAAACATTATTCCACATACAACCAACCGCGGAAACCTTCCAGAACATATATATATATATATATATATATATAGCTAAACGTCGAGCTAATCTCAACAACCAACGCGGACCAACCCATGAAAACTATTCCTATATATTCAACCCTGGAAAACTTTAAGAACATATATATATATATAACATTGTATAGATATTTATTTATAAATTTAGATTCACTTAAAACAATTAGTATTAGACTAGTACTACTAGAAGAATATCATTTTTTTTTTTCTTCAAATTTGAATTCAAATTTTTTTTTTAAGGATATTTTACAAAAAAATTCTAATTTTTAAAAAAATATTTATTTATTTATTTTGAGTCTATTGGGCTTCTAAGGCCATTACACTTCTGCAATATGTATTATCTGAAAAATGAGATTCGATGGTTACCAGCTGACATTCTAAACTCTTTCCACGGGGCCATCTAACCGAAATTCAACAGTGGTTGCCCCTGCTTAACTCAGTTACTCTTCTCTCTGCGCAGACTTTTTTTTTAAAAATAGATTAAACTAAAATTTTCTTCTTTAACTCTTTGTTTTTATATTAATTTTTAAAATGCTTCCGAAAACACCTGATCGTTTCTGAATATGATCAAGCTTTTTCTTGTATTTTTCTCTTGTCTCAGGCTTCAACGAATTCAATAATTAAAAACGGTTTTTCAAACTTGCCAGCGGTCGGAGAATCACATTTTTTCGTCACCTAAATTACTTCATATGCTATAATTTATTTTCTCTAATTGCAAGAAGCGATTTGCCCTCTATTTTTATTTGATATTTTTTTCTCAAGAAAGTATATTCGTAGAGTCCCAAAAATGATAAATTAGGGTACTTTAGCATTTTATAAAAGCAGTTCACGTGCGTTTAGGAAGTCTTAAATAAAACAACAGTCTCCTACTTTGCTTACCTTATTGTATGCCTCCATTTCACCAAATTGTTCCACTTTTATTGACTTTACTTTATTTTGTATTTCATCCGCTAAGTAATCAATTAATCACGTGCCCTGGGTTGGAAATCGGAATATTAAATATTATAATTTAAAATAAAATAATTTATTTAAATATTTATGAAGGATTTTTTTTTTTATAAATCCAATCGTTCGTTTATGGTCTTCATAATTTTAATATCTTTGACACCATTTTGAATCTCTTTTAAAGGTAAATTCATTTGTATTAATATTATTAATCAATTATTGGTTTGAGCATACTTTAATTTATAGTTTTATCGGCTTTTGCTTTTTTTTTTACTTAAAAAAAAGGGGGTCTCCTTTATTGAAAGAGAGACCTGATTTGGAGATGATGGGGTCACGGTTAAACCCATTCAAGATCGTCCTTCGGTTAATCTTGAATTCATATACGAGAATATATCTATAGCTATATATATAGCTAATAGCAAATTAATTTTCCACGTTCTTTTTTCTTTTTTTGTTAAAGGCACAAACACACACACACACACACACACAAACACATCAAGGTTTTCAAAACAGAAATTTATGATTTTACAAAAAGGAGAAAAAGATAAATAATACATAAATATGTCAGGGATATTTAATTACAATCTACTAAAACGAAAGATTAGGTGAATATTGAATTTTTAATTCAATTTTTATTAATATTTTTTCACTATTAGTGGCCTAGATATTAATATAGAAAATTTATTTCACACGTAATTTATTAAATTTATTAATTTACTATTTCGATCTCATTTTTTTCAAATTGACATTTTATTATATATATTGATAAATACTTAGAAATACAATAATTATAAACTTGCGATTAGAGACCAAAAATCGATGGAAATTAAGATAAAAAAGATATATATACTGGTATATATATCGATTTTTTGTTTTATTTGGTCTAATCGCAAGTTTATAATTATTGTATTTCTAAGCATTTATCAATAGCTTTTTCGATTGATTTAGTACTGTTACAGACTTCTATGCGCAATTATAAAATCTTTTAAGAAATTTTTAAACAATCGTAATTTGAAAAACTTTCTCTAAATATATACTTACAGTAATACATGGCTCTAAAACTACTCCAGAGCGGATCACGCATGCGCAATTGATAAATCTTCGCAGTCCGCCCGGTTGCAGTTGTAATGCAAAGCACCACGCATGCCCACTTGTTAATATCTAGGAAGATTTATCAATTGCGTGGCGCCGTCTCGAGCAATTCAATGCAATAAGTATTTAGAAAAAAAAAAAAAAAAAAATTAAGTTTTAATTAATTTTTTTTTTTAAATTATTTAAAAAAATATTTTATTATATACTTTCACTCATTCGGTTTGGTTTATGCTGGTTACATCGGTATTTTTTTTTTCATATCCCTTAAATAATAATAAATACACACGAAAAGAGAAGAGAACGTAACAAACACATTATTTTATTGTTCAAATAATAATCTTATTAAAAGTCTGTTTGAATATTCGCCACCAACCAACGAAAGGTAGCTGAGATGAAATTTGCTCCTTTCCTTTCCTTAGATAGGGTAGACAGAGCAAACATTTGAGAGAGAATTTCAATGAAACAAAACTTTGCAATTATTATTATAATACACTTGTATATGTTTAAGGAGGTATGTATTTATTTTATGAATCAAAGAAAGAAAGGTAAATTGTTTACTTTAGATGGAGAACAAGGCGGAATGTAATGACGGCACTACTCTAATATATTATTTATTCCGAAAAAGGTAGTGTAATTATGACTTCAAAAATGACGACAATAGCACATTACAAAATTTATAATTAAAAAAATATATTATGAACTACCATAAAGGCCATTGTTTATTTGCAACCCAAATGACTAACTCACTAAAGGATTTTTAGATTAATTTGCTCAATTGTAAATTTCTAAAATTTGTCAACTATGAATACATGATCTAAACGAGCTCTCAAGCAATTAATCAAAAAATCCTTTAGTAAGTAGTAAGTTGGTCATTTGGGTTGCCTACCTTCCAGAAAACAAAAAGAAACTAATTTATTTGTTTTAAGATTTTTTGTTATTATAAATTTTATAAAGTATTATTGTCGTCGTTTTTGAATTAAATTTAATTAGAACTTTTTTTTTTTTTTTTTTTTTTGAAATTTTTCTATATAGTTTCTCTATTTTCTATAAATTTTTGCCAGAGAATCAAGTTTTTTTATTGCAGGGTCTTAGATGCGTTTCTAGCCATTTGCTCAAAAATGTCGGTTTTTTCGTGACCATCACTTATTCGTCTCTATGTATACAGCCAGATCGCTAATTGAACTCCAATCTGACTGCATCGGTTATTATAGTTGAAGAACGTCAGTAAAGAGGAATAAAAGGTCCTTACTGATTAGAGATACCTTCTCTACAATACCGCAATAAAAAAATCACCATAATCTAAAAAAAAATTACAAATAAACAAAGAAAAAATGAGAATATTTTTAATAAATTAAGGCCGTTTTAAATTTCGACACATCGTCTATCCATTAGCATTTATTTTTGATGTATTTGATTAAAAAAAAAGCAAATCCGCCAATTTTTACAATAGACAAGACGAAAGAAAGAATAAATAATTTCTAATTTCATTAATTCATTATTAATACCAAATCATTTTCTAAATCATGCATAAAGAGTTTCTTTAGTAATCGCTTTATAGATCTTAAAAATAAGTAGATCAGAAAGGATAGAAGCTGATCAAGTCTCTGTTTTTTATAAAAAAAGTTCTAAGGGGTGGGACACTACTCATTTTCTTTTTTCTACTTCCCATTCTATAGTTGGAAACAATTTCTATTTTCCGAAGATAGCAATTTCTTTTCTAATATTATTCAGATTATATAAAACTTCCTATCTTTTACCTTTGCCCTAAATAAATTCTTATAATTTTATTATCTACAATCTTTATTCTTCCTCTTTTCCTTTTTTGTTTGAATAATAAAACATTATTTTCTAATAATAATAAATCTGCTATCTTAATATAAATAAAAGATAATATGCGATTATATAAAACTTTTTAAATTACATTTTTAACTTTTTATAAATAATAGGATCTACGCATTATATTGAAACACAAAATTCGCACATTTCCCGCTTCTTACCCCCAAACATATGATATATATTTTGATTGTCCTAAGTTAAACAAATTGAGATAGTTGTTAAATATGAGTTAAAAAAATTAATTAAATATATATGTTTGAATTGTTTAATTCATCTGGCTGCCATCATTTCTCCTAAGACTAGTAACATCCCAGACGGCTGCTCTGACTACACAGTCAGAAACTCCACTACACGGTAGCCAAGTGAAAATGTGGTGCCTGCGTATGCGCTCATTTACAGCCAATCGCATACCGGCAGTCAGTCTAATTTCTTCGTTGAATGAATCATCGATACTGAGCGATGGCTGGCTGCTTGTCGGGCTGACATATGGCTGGGCAGTCGTGGCTATCTTATGTGTTACTAGCCAAGACTTAAATATGAAATTCAACAGAATTTACGGAAACTTAATCCACCAATAATATTCTTTGATGTGGCCACATCAGTTTTCTCACATCATTCTGCTTATCTTGTATAAAAGCCATTAAACACTAATATATTTTTATTAAATATTTTAATTCATAAATCAACTCTAGTCTGTAATGTAAATTTATTCAAATTTTATTACTTATAAAAAAATTATATCAAATTAATTGAACTAATCAAATTTGCCGTTAGATAGATATGTGGCGCCAAACCTACGCGAATCGCGCGAGTAACTCGCCTTGAAAAATACCCATTTTATATTCGGGAAAATATATAATATAATTACTATCACAGATATACTGATAATTTATATATAACATTAAAAAGTGTACGCCTTGCAATGAAGGCAAACCATATTGTATTTATTATACTAAAAAGAAACAAAAAATAAAAGATGAAATGGCCGGAACGATAAAAACTCAAGTGGAGAAAAAAGGTTCCACCCATTTTGCTAAAAAGTCAAGCAAATAATAGAAAATACTAAGTAAAGGAAGGGAAAAAAATACAGAAAATGGCTGAGCACCAAGCAGCCTTGAGAGGCTCCCAAAATGACGCGTGGGCGATGTGGGTAGCGAGAAAAATGAAAAGGGAAAAAATAAAAAATAAAGAAAGGAAATCAGACAAGAAAAGCAGGATTTATTAAAAACACATATCGTTACGTTTAAAATAGTGCCTTTTAAAATTTACATAAAAGCCTTTTAAAAAGTATCAATTTTGCGCTTTTTATTCTCTAAATTGCATTATGTCATTTATTAAAGATGGAATAAAAATTCTTTGATATGAACAATTTTTTATATTAATATATTCAATTATTATTGAAGCAAGTTATGCCTAAAGGAATTTGCCGCTTTTTAGTAAATATAATTTCGCGCCCTCTTTTCAAATTTTAAATAATAACATAAATCATTATCACTAGTAATATAATTTAATTTTATAAATAATGACTAGTAATAAATTTTTTCTTTCTTTCTATATATAGGAATAAGCGGTGATTTTTAAATAGCACGTTTTGAAAAATTCCAAACAATCGGTTAATACAAAACTTAAAAAGAATTTAATGAGATCAACATTAGAAAAGATGCTTTCTATTAAATCGAGAAAAAATTCAGAATCGGTTACTACATATTTTGCGTTTGCAGATTAGAGGGAAATATAAATAAAAAACTTTAAATTATTATTAAATTTTTATGATTATTATTAGTCTAAGTTTTTATTAGTATTTTCTCCTACTCTTTAGGGGGGTGATGCTTTGTTTGCTTTTTAGCAACAATGCTTTCAAAATTAAAAACGCCCTGTCCCTTGGTGCAAGTGGTAGAGGTCTCGTTTTAAGAACCAAAGGTCAGTGGTTAGTTTCCCGTCCCCAGCTAAAAAAATTATTTATATTATATTGCCTACTAATTAATATAAATAAATAAAGACGGAGTTAAATGGTCTCAGATGCCGAAAATCGAAGAAAAAAAGACTTACAAAAATCTTAGGTCTAAATATTTAATAGTTAATTTCCGAAAATAAAATTTTTTTAGAGATTTACTCAATAAATGAGAAAAATTAGAGGGGCCATCTCGCAAAATTGCTCATAAATCGTACTGATTGTTAAATTTAAAAAGATATCTTTAAAAGCGCTTCAAATTTTTTTTCTTTCTTAGAACCAACAAATAAAATAAGCTTATCTTAATCTGAGTAAAAAAAGGGAAATGATGTAATTGTGGCCCTGATTATTTAATTTGATTAAAATTTAAGTCCCTAGTTGTAAAATCTGCCCAGAATAAAGCTCTTTATAATGCATATTTGAGTCAAGAGAATGAGAAATTTTACGTATGCAAGTGATTCTTGATCAAGAAAAATGTGGACACTTATTTTTTATACTCTATTTAATATAACTTTAGCACACTCTGTGGATGCATGGCGTATGGGGCGGAGGATGACAATCTGCCGACCTCACAAATCACATCTTGCGACAACTATGGTAATCACCATTGTTGTCAGATTTTCACAAAAACACTATTGCTGCTCATTCCCACTGTGATGCACAACATTGGCAGCACACTAGTCGTTCCCTCTGCCTAGTACTGAAGTTTCATTAAATCGAGTATAGTTCACTCAGAATGACGTCAGAGCAAGTGCAATTCCAATTAATATATACTTGATGTCATTTGTATTTGCATTTCAAGTATGCAAGTGCACTTAATCAATGGTTAAAGAAAGTGCTTAATTTAATATATATATATAATTCGAATTAAAGGGATAAAATATCAACCATGACCGTTTCAAATTAAAATGATATATGTTTGAGTTCAGGGGACGAGGCTATAATAACAACACTAATGAGAGAATAAGGTGACATGGTAGGGCCTTGGGCTTTATTAATTGGCAGGCGCCATCATCAAGGGTATCAGGTTATATATCTGTGCGTGAGTGCGATTCCGATCAGTGATTGACTCTCTCACTCTCTCTGGGTGAACAGGTCTATTAAGGCATGCAGATCAGGATCAGGGCTACTTGGTTTGCTAATGCTGATCATCAGCCCCCCACTGGTAAGACAACCTCTCTCATCTTGCTAATTGATGTGACTCTTGACCTCCGGACCTCGGAGCCACACCCTACTCTTTACATTCGTCTACGGATAGAAAAAAATTTCGATATATTTTGATTCTAAAATAAAAATAAAAAAAAAGAAAACGCTTTTATTTAAAGTTGTCGAAATTTCAGATGAATCAAAGTGAATAATTCAACACTCGTTTTTTTTTACTTATCAAATTTTTTCTTTTCAAAAACACCACTGCAGTAATAGAGGCCGAAATGTTGTATTAATAACATTTATTGTATTATTAATTACTAAAATAAAACTCGATTAATGATAATGTCTTTTATTTATAATAATAATATTCGTGAAAGTCGAAATTAGGTAAAATCAATTTTTAAAACACCAATGAGCCAGAAATATGAAATTTTGCACATTGTGTTGTCAATTCCGATTACAATATAGTAAAAAATAATTTCAAAAAGCTGATTAGAAAAAAGTAGTGTAGTGCACCAAATCCAATCATCAGTTTCGGGCTTTTGCACCAAGAATGGGTCAAACTACACTGACCAATATGGATAGAAATCACTATCGAAATCAAAAGTTGGTTTGTAAACCTAAATAATAAATATAATTTTTAAAAAAATTATATTGTTTTGTACCCGAAAAGTTGAAAAAAATTAAAAATCCACAAAATCCGTCTTTCAAAAATAATTTTCCTATCAAAGCATTTATTAAAAAAAAAAAAAAAAAAAAATTGGATAAAATTTTTATTTTCAAATAATTACATTTTATTTCTCTTTTCCTAAGTTCTAATCTAAACAAAAGAAAGTTTCATGACATTATTTATTATTCTCTTATCTTATTATACACTTACTAAATTTAATAAAAATTTCTCACCTTTATTTATAATAAATGCTTCTTTAATGAAGTTTACTTTTAAAAATAGGTCAGGTTACTTTTTAACGACTTTTTCTATATGAATATTAAATAAGTGTTGGATTTTATTTGAGTTTTAGAAATTTCCTTGACAAATAAATAAATTTTTCACGCGTTTATTTGAACCATCTATTGACTAAAGATTAAAAGAAAAAAGTGAAAACATTAATTATTTTCAAATACAACATGTTTAAAAAATAACGATTTACAATATATTTCTAAATATTGGCACTATTATTTTTATAATAATGAAAAGATGAATTATCTAAGAATATTGGAATAAAAAATGAAAGTAGAAATAAATACTCCTCCCTTCGGCTTAAGGGATTCTGAAAAAAGGTTGATGAATACGAATTAAACCAAAAATTCTAAATAACATAATAGTTGTTTCCTGATGGATGGCAGCCAATGTGAAATAAAGGCGAGAGAATAAAGAAAACAATCGTTTGATTTTTTTTCTTATTCCGCTTGCTCCAAAACACGTCTTATGACCTTCATCATCTTCATTCTTTATACTATAAATTGCAGAAATTAATTCTTGCTTGATTGCTGGATGGCAGGCAACCTAAAAGACTAGTGAGATTTTCGATTCATTGCTTCAGAACTGCTTTAAAATGGACCACGCATGCGTAGTTGTTAAATCTCTCTGGAAATATAAGTAAAGATAACTTGGAGTGGGAGGACTACAACATAACCATGTTGTGCATCACTTATTTGGAGCTGTAAGTTTTGTGAAAATCTGCCCGATTGGCTGACTTCACTCCTCCACAATACTGAAGTGTTATTAAATAGAGTATGACCAAAATTATTTTGTTATTTGGACAGGAAGCAAACTTACTGCAATCTTTATTGCCCCTTGGCCGAGGTGTATTTGTTACTAGTACCAACCCTTCAATAATCAACCTGAAAACATTGATACGGCTCTCTCTCTCTGCATGTAAAATGCATTCGCATTAATAACGTTATAAACTCTAACGGTTGTCGTAAATATTTTTATATTTAATCTATATGGTTTAAGATTCACTCTGGCGATTAGAAAATCTCCATTACATTCACACCCTCCTCTCATTTTATGGAATTTTATTTGTTTTTAAAAACACATTTTCTAGAAAACAACATAAAATTAAATAAATAAATAAAAAAAAAAAAAAAAAATGCAAATGTAATTATTCAAGAGAAAGAGGAAAGCATCTTATTTAATGCTTATTTCAATTATACGTAGGCTACATACTTTAACACATTTTAAGAAACATCCTGTAATATAATTTTTTTTTTCTTCATTTTATTAAATTTTATATATTAATATAAACTAAATTAATATTTTTAATCAAGGGAACATTTTAATTTTCACAAAATTACTTTAATCAAAGGTGAGATTTTTTTTTCGTATTATAAAATTTTTAATTGAATTGTATAGATAAAAGTAAAATACTTTCATAGAGAGATAATTAAATTTTTTTTTAATTTAATAAAGTAGTAATCATTAATAAAAAGTATGCAAAATGTTTGCGTAAGATTCAATTAAAGAGATAAGATGTAATTGTTTTATCAATGCTTCGCTCACTTCCTTATAGCCAATAGCAAATATATATTGGCATTATTAAATAAATAATAATATTTATTTTAGTAACTCATATAATATACTATTTTAAATGAATAAATTCAGGAATCATCGATTCGATTCCCATACAAATCGAAAAATTCTCATTTAATATGTATTGAGGCAGTTTTTTTTTATGAGATTCGTTGTGTTATGAAATTAGTTATACTAAAATCAATTTTTAATAAACTCAGAGAAGTGGACGAGTTTAGTGCGAAATTTTCCTCTTGTTCTCTGTGATTGGTTCAAGGCTTAGAGGACCGGAGTGGGAGAACCCTTTCTTGAAGGGTATCTTTTGCCTATCAGTATTTTGGAGTGTGGCCTTGTAAATTATTTACAATTTATTTATTTATTTTATACAATTTTTTTTTTAAATTATATTAATTTTTTATTCACCATTATTTTTATTTATTTATTTATTTATTTTTTATAATTTAGATTTATATATTGATTTTTTAAACGTTTTTTGAACCCCGCAGACTTTCTGGTTATCTTAAAAATATTTTATTCAAATGAATTAAATGTTTGAAAAAAATTTTATTCACATATCTCTAATCCTTTGTGAGATATATTTTTTTTTTTTTTTTTTGGAAAATTTTTTGACGGCTGAATCCAATTTTTTATTTTTTCGATACGAAAGGTCTCTTGATCCACCAACCAAATATACAATCACAAAAATTATTTTATCAAAAATAATATTTGGCTTCAAATTTCCCGCTTCGAGACAGACATTTATTTATTTATATCTGATTCAAATGAATCGAATAGATCTTGAAAAACTTATAAAAAAAAAAAAAAAAAAAAAAAACAATTTTTTTTAAATACAAAATCAAACTGGATATTTAAAAATACAAATTTAATAGATATTAAATTATATATATATATATATATAATAGATAAAAATCAAATACTTCTCTGAAAATTTATCATACGAATATCTTTGAGGTATTAGCGACTCTTTTTTTCGTTAATTTCCAATTTAATATTGCCATATTTTGTTTTATTAATTTTATCAGAAATATGATGATTTTCGAAAAATTATTTTTATTTTATTTATTTGAATATGTTCAAAACAAAATTGATATTGATTAATTAATTTTTTTTATCTTCGATAGATTGCAAACATATTTTGTCAATACATTGTATGCCAGAGATTTATTATATATTCTCTCTCTCTTACTAGTTATTTATTACATACTAACTGGGTTTGTCCGCACACAGTTACACTCCTGTTGGTCTTCCATTAGAAAGCATATACATACATAATCATAAAATCTTTATTTCTTGTCTTGTTAATAATATATTAATTTTTTTCTTTTAAGAAAAATATATGAATAATATTTTTTCACCTAGTAATTGGGATTTTTCGAGTATTCCAAGAATCCCCCGAAATCAAAAATATTCTCGTCTCTGTGAGGTTCAAAAAACAATTACAAACGAACTAATTGAATGAAAACGAAATTTTATAAACCCATGAGCATTTAATCAAAGATCAAAGGTAACATGAAATCGGTGCAATATATCTTAATAAAGGATTTTGAATAAAATTTTTTTCGTCCCCCTATTAGTAGTGACATTTGGTCTTTTGTCCCAAAATAGTGATCATGTAAAAAAAATAAATAAATAAAAAATTTGTTTATTTAAATAAAAATTATTAACTAAACAAATATACCTGGATCGTAAATAAATATATTGTGTAAATAAATACAATATATTGTGTATCGTTTCAAGTCTATATGGCCTCAGATCCCGAAGACTTAAAAAAAAAATTATTAACAATAAATAATGTGCATCCTAGATTGTTTAAATTCAATATTCCTGCAGACAGCAAAAACAACGTTTCAACCTCCTTATAGTTGAAACGTTATTAACAATTATTAAAAAAAATTTTTTGGCTACAACTCTCTACTCATTTCAAGCTTTTTGACTTTCACTCTTAAGTCGCCACATATTCTACTCTTAATTTTCAATCCATTTTTGAATTTGAAAAAGTTAATTTCTCATTATTTCCATCAATAAATAGAGAAAATGTTCTATTAAATAATAAGCAGCTTACTCTATTAATAAAATTATTATATTTCAAATAAAATGAATAATCAGGGCAAATTATTTATAAATATGGTTCAGAAGAAATATTATATTAATAATTAAAATAATAAATCTAAATAGCTTAAACGTCAAATCCTTTTGCAAAGAAGAGAGATAGGAATTTCCCTTAGTATATATACGATCCACTCAACATCAATGAAATCCGGCAAGTTACATCATGCGAAACTTTTGGAGATGCTATCTGTTGATTTATTGACACCGATTCCAGCCCTTCCTACTTGTGAGGGCTTTTCATAAATTAATATATATAGTATGAATAGTGGTTTTGACTCTGAAAACGACTCTTTGAGAAAGAAACGGAGGAGTGGGAGAGGAGGCTGATAAAAATGAAATTCATTCACTTTTTTTGATTATAAACAAACAAATTTTAATGGATGAATAATAATAAATAAAATATTATTCATTCAGATGGGTTAAGATAAATTCAGTTTATATATTTTATATATATATAAAAAAAAATTATTATTTATTATAAAATACTTAGTCATCGAAATAACATTTCCTGTTGGTTATTTATAAAGTTCATATTTCAGACTTCGATCTATAATTATTTCATTCTAACGAGACGATATAAAATTTTTTTAAATATAGCATGGGGTGCATAAATTCGTTCGTTTTTGCTTGCTGAAAGGAAAACC
>JAAAKE020111340.1:0-16684 GCA_010014785.2 Anisolabis maritima
ATTTCTTATCAGAATGTCAAAGGTCATTTCTTTTATCGGAGTTCATTTAGTTTATTTTTAACAGATAGACATTTCTTCTTATCAAAATTGGTGTTATAGGGTGTTTAATATTATATGTTTTTATTAGAAGAAATATTTATTTTTTTAAAGGTTAAAAATGCCATGTAAATAAATGATTTGATATTAATATTTCCAGAATCTCTTTAGTTTTTAATTCTTTTTTTTTTCTAATGGAAGATCTGGAACATTATTTTAAAATTAAAAAAAATTTAATAGATTGTTTAATTATGAAACTAGATTTTATTTCCTATTACACGATAATTTTTTTTCCTAACTAATCCCACTTTTGTTTCCATCAGGCTTTTCGAAAAACCATTCCTTTCAAGGAAGGGGGTAAACTACTGCCATTTACGAAGAGAAAGAACTCTTTTGAATGGAAATACCTCTTAATATTCTTTCCAGAAGAAGCAACGATTCCTACTCCTCATTGACTTTGCTGGTAAACTCCAAACTCACTTTTTAAAATTTATTTTAATAAATTATTTGGATTTTCAGACTTTATTTGTAAAGTGATTTTAGGATTCTCGTTTCAGTTTTAGTTATGCCTTCTTCAGTTAAATTACTTTGCAATTATATATAACTTTACTGAGAGGACAATATGTCAGTAAATTATGAAATTCTTATTCCCTATCTTTCTACAAAATAAATTTCTGATTTAGACCTGTGAATAATGTTTTTGAATATAATTTACTAGTACTTTGCACTCCCAGTTATATATAATGTAATACACTAGCCAGTTAGTTTTTATTTTAATAAATTCCATTTAAATTATTATTTTTGTAATGTTTTCTTGTTTTTGTTGAAATTTTTGCAATTTTCTTTGCATCTGTCGGGGCCCTTTGAATACACCACTAATATAATGTATTAATCACTTTTCTAGCCATGAAACCAGGGTCGAAAGGTTGTCTTAAGTGGTGAAAAAAAAATAAAACTTAAAAAATATGTGAATTACTAGACGTTTAAAGTTTATTAATTTATTTATTGGATAAATATGTTGATTTTCTAATCAAGTATAATAAATACTATAGGAATGTCATTTGATATCAGTATTTCGGTCTCTTACTCTTAAAAATTTACAAATTTATAATGGAATAAATAAAGATTACTAAATTAATTAATAAACGCCAAAAAAGAAATCCAAAGATTCTGCTCTTCAAATGCCAAACAAAAATTACAGATGTTGACAAAATCAAAGGCAATAATTGCCAATTATTGATTTATAAATAACATGATTTGTTTGTGCAAGCTTGAAAGGTTTTTTTTTAGCCTTTTCGACATCTGAGGCCATATAAGACTTGAAACGATACACAATATATTTTTAGTACGATACTTGTAATCCAGGCATATTTATTTACATCAATTGATACCCAATTGATTTCAATAAATCGGATTGCCTGGGATGCGAACCCACGCCCCTTGACTTTTAAGGTTATCAATACTGACAATGTCAATATCTTTAACCTCTCGCCCACGGATGGTTTGAAAGGTATTTTAATGGTCTGTAATTTGACTATCCTGAAGAAGAGCATAACAAGGGTTCCAAACATTAATAGTAAAATAAAATTTTTTATTTATTACTCCTTGGCTGACTCCTCTACATCATAATTCGGAATCAAGAGCCAGACTTGTTCCAATTATTTTGTCTTAGGTGCTCTCTTGGGTCTTAAGTATTTTCAGAGGTGTGAACAGATTTTACGGGCTACCTTAAAACACCGCATCGGCCCTGCTTCTTTCCCTTAAAACCGTTTTTTCTGAATCAATAGAAAGAAATTTGAAAAAAAAAAAGGAAGTCTTAATGAAAACAACCTTGTGAATTTGGCTTAAAAATTTTTTGAATATTCAAGCTAGAGTCAATTTAATCTTTAATACTATTCTTTTATTAAATAATCACTTTATTGTCAATAAACACGCGTCATAGAAGAGTTGAACTGTATCTTAAATGAAAGATCATCGTCCTTTCGGATAAGTGATTACGTTGGTCTTTTTTCCTAAGAACATTTTGCAAACACCCTGTAATCCCCACTACAACTTTAATTTCCCCTCCAAAGTTGCTCTCGGGATCGTTGAGTCTTAAGATTCAGATGCGAAGCAGCAACGATGAGGACAACTGCCCTTGTAGTTTTATTTGCTCTTTTGGGTCTAACTTCTGCTGAGGTCATTCAGTATGGCCTTTGCGAGGGAGAAAACGGTGAGTCCTCTTCCTCCACTAAATTTTTTATTATATAACATTATAATTATGACCGTATTAGTAAATCTTTTATTTTGGCTCAAGTTCTTTCTCTTTAATATTAATTTATTATAATAAAATAGTTTTTTCCAAGATATATAATTTTTTTTGAAAGTTATTAAAAAAATTTCATGCAGGTTGGCCCTCACTCTTGAGGAAATTGGTATGGTTGATTTCAAGGGGAGGCAAAGTAATAATTGCTGTAATTTATTTTTAATTATTAATATATTAATAATAAAAATATTTATTTATTATATATAATTTTATAATGAGCTAAAAGGATTTCATTCAATTTTGCTTTATTGTGTTTATTAATAAAAAGGGAAAATTTAATGAAAGATGATAAATTGTTCTTCAAAAACAGGGCGCGATTGAAAAATACTGAACATGAGTCTCAAAAAAATATCTAGTTATATATTTATTATTACTTTTTTTAATATAAAAATTTTTATTAAAAACAAAGAAACCTGGCAAGATTATATTATATATATATTATAGAAATTCACTCTAAATTGTTTTTTTTTAATTAAGAAAAGTAAAAAATCTTAAATGACCCAGAGTAGAATTCCTTGTCCTTAAAGTTCTTTTCATTTATAAATGGTTCTTATTAAAAATTCCATTTAAACATATTATTTTTCATGTTATTATTCAAATTTCCTAAAAAATTTTTGCTAATTTTTTTGCTTTGAAAAGCCCAGCCTCATCGCCAAGAATCATTTATCCTTTTTTTTTCTTACTATGATATTGTAGTTTCTCTTTTATCTAATAAAAATATTTCATTAGTATTTTTCATTGGAAATACGTTTTTAGGTTTCCTGGTTTCGGAAATACGTCATATCACAAATTGTATATATATATATATATATATATGTGTGTGTGTGTTTCATTTGCATTTTTCTTTTAAGTTCATTGAAAACTTCAAAAGGGAGCGGGGTTGACAAAAAAGTGTCAATTGAAAACCCAACTTGACAGAGGGAAAAAAAAAGAAATTGTTGGAAAACACTGCTGTAAATTTATTCTATTATTCTCTTTTCTCTGTAAAAGTATGGCAAAGTTTTCCACGAAGGTGACATCAACATCGGCCAAGTGGCCCCCCAGCTCTCGTGTTTGGTCTCCAAACCAGGAAATACTTAGTTTCAAAAGTCAATCATTATCAGAATTTACTTTTATTTAAAGAAATAAATATTTGATTACGATTAATTTACTATTATTAATTTTGTATTTAAGAATTATCACTAAATATAGGACTTACAAGTATAATGCCGTCATAAATAATAAAAATTTTTTCGTGAAAAAATTTTAAATTCACAAAAATTGATTAAAAAAAATCAAATTTACTAAATGGATATTACATTTGTTGTCCTTTTCTTTTAATCGACTTATCTGTTGCTTGCGAAGATGTAATTTAACTAACAATGTAAGTAAGAAATAACTACTCTGCTGTCAATCTTTAATCAAGCCTTAAGAAGTGACACAGTTTATCCTCAATTAACTTTACGTACGTAGTATGTATTATATGATACGTTTAGCCATTGAGAATAGTCAAGGACGCAATTAAAATCTTGAAATTTCTAAAAAGAACAATATGACAAAAATTTTATAAAATAATATTTGTTTTTAATTTTAATATAATTTAAAATATATTAATTTTAAAAATTTAAGTGGTTCCCATACTGAGTGACGAAATTTTTCATTTATATTATATTGGCTACCAATTAATATAAATAAATAAGAATGGAGTCTATATGGGTCACAGATGTCGAAAAAGACTTAAAAATAAAAAAAAATTTTTCTAAGGAATTTTCAATTTTTAATATCTAGGGGGCTACTGTTCTTTAGAGTTAAACGGTGGTATATTATTCATCTTGTTCTTAATTCTATGAAATGGTAAAAATTCTCTCTCCAAATATAAATCTAGCCATCGCTCTTGTCTATTTTAATTTTCTTCAAATTTATTATTAAATTAAATTCAAAGATTTAAATATCAATATATTTAGAGGCCGAATTGGCTAATCCGAGAATCCCATAAAAATTTTTTATTTATGCACTTATTTTATGAAGAAATAACAATAAAATATCCAGAAGATGAATTATTTTAGTTTTTTTTTTTGTGTTTCGGCAGGAGGCTTCCTGAAAATCGTCAGAACCTCAACTGTTTAATATTAATAAAATATTTATTTATTTAAAATATACCAGTAAAAAAAAAATTAGGATTAAAGGAGTGTATATTATAAACAAATTGAATTAAATAAGCAGTTCCTTTCAATGTAATTTCTTTTTCTCTGAAGATCTCCCATTATCAGAAGTGGTGTAGCTTTGTTTGATGCCCCTCGGCCCAAATTTTTCTTCTCGGAATTGTTTTTATAATTTTTTAGGAGTGTAAGCCAAAATTGCCATCCTTGCCCCACTCAGTGATGGATATTTTATTCACTTATAGAATAATAAATATTTTTTTAATTTTTAATTTTCTATCAATAAAATATTTATTTCAGATAATGGAAGGGGTGTAATTTCTAAATATTAGAAAAAACATTTTATTTCATTTTAATTTTAGTCTTTCTGGATTTTTATTAAAAAAAAATTTCGATTGCATCATAAACACCAGATTTTAATTTTCATCTAAATATAGCAGCATTTCGATATATAAGATATAACCATCGTATATTTAAAGCTACAATTTGTATTCTTTTTTTTTCAGAAATTAAAAATTGTGATATTAATGAAGTTCGAGTGAAACCTTGTATCGAGGCGAGTGACGATCAACCATGTAAAATTCGCAAAAATCACAACGCAGGTGTCGAATTTGAGTTTACCCCAAGTGAGTATCTAAAGAGACAAGACTAAATGGATAATGAGAGCCGCCTGGGAACACAGGATGTGTGTCTCAATCCTGGTTCTTATTCAATTAAGCATTTACAAACGGACACTCGCTGATAGTTTTATTTATTTATCCTAATAAACAACATTTGATAGAACTTTAATTGAAAGAAACAAGCAAGGCTCCTTATTACTTGATACTCTTTTAGTAAACTAAATTAAATAAATAAAAATTCTCATTCTTAATATTTTTCATTAAATTACAAATTACAATACAATTCTTCTATTACAGAGGTGGCATCGGAGTCGCTGAAAGCAATGGCCTTTTGGACGCAGGAAAATGGAGTTGATCTTCCCTTTGCAGGGATGAATACTACAGGATGTGCCTTCACATCTTGTCCAACAGTTGCTGGAACTAAACAAGCCTATTCCTATAGGATAAAAATCTCCAAATCATATCCAGCGGTAATTTTCTAATTAATTTCCTCTTTCTGGTATTTAAATTTTTGAAATAACAATTCAAAATATGAGATTTTAGTTAACTTTAACCAACTCTATTTAGGAGGGTTTATTGGATTGTCTGTTGATTTAAAAGATAGTAGTATTGCACTAATTCAGCATTCCACTTGCCTCAGTTTAATTATGGCAAAAAATTGCCTAATAATACAGAGAGAGAAATTGTAAAATTTATTAAATGATAAATTATATATATCATATATAGGTCTATGAAATATTGTTTAAAAACATATAATTATTAACTCACATATTTAAAAAAAATGACGAAAGTCAACACGGGATCTCTCAGTTTGTACATCACCGAGAACCACTCACGCATGAGTTTTTTAATTAGATTGCTTGTATAATTTACTAAAAAATTTTTCTCTTTATTTTTCTATCTCTTTTCTCTCTTTTCACAATTAAATAAATAAACAAACATAAATCTTTAAAAATATTTCGCATTAGGCTAGTATACTTTCAAATAGGATAAAATCCAAATATTCAAAGACTAGAGATAGAGAGACTTATATCTTTATCTTCTCTCTATGCATAACTCGTTGAGCTGAAATTGGATGCAACATATTTTAGGATGAGAAATTTAAAATTATTATTTTTTTAATAAAGATATTGCGTTTCGGATCAAACAAGAAAGAGATCAGCAGAATTCTCTGTCCACAGTGACTTAATTTATTTTTTGCAATTATTTTGAACAGACTTAAGCCATTTACTCTCACTGCACAAAATTATGGACGAACAACTTCTTGATAAAAAAGGGAGTTTTTTAAATAAATATGCTGGACTTATCCATATTTTCAAAAATTTAATAGATATATTCATGTCTACAAAATTCAAGTTCCAAGGATTTTAGACAAAGAGTCAACATATACGGGATTAATAATTTTATACAGTTTATTTAGGTCCCAAATCACAAAATCTCAGAAGGCCAAAATTTTGACCGATAGTAACACTCTCACCTTATTATTTTATACCAAGTCGGGAAAATAAAATTTCACCCAAAACTGTACAATTTTTTTACTTTCTGATACCTATTTATGAAATATAAAATATAAGGAAAGTGTTGCAATCGTTAAAAAAATTATATATTGAAAGTTTTAAAATGCTTAATTTTTTATTGCCTAATTTAATTAAAAGGAAGAATATGGCCTATTTAATACTCATAACCGCGTTAAAAGAAATTTCACGCTCGATATGCACTTCATTGTCCCCCTTTTCTAATATGAATTTGTTTCATCTAATCTTTTTATAAGAGAAAATCCCGCTCTCCCATACCTATCAAAGGACAGTTTAACATTTTAAAATTGAAAAAATTTTAACTATCTCTCATCAGATATTCTTTATATTTGTTTTGAAAAATTTATATAAAAAGGGAACATGACCATATTCTTTCCTATCGCAATCTATTCCAATGAATGAATCTTTTGAATATTTTTTGTGATTTTTTATTTTCTATTCAATTTTATTTCTTATTTTTTAAATAAAGGGGATTTATTAAGAAATAAAATTTCTGCGTACAAACGATTATACGAACTCATATTAAGCGGATTATATTTGGATTTAATAAAAATAAATTTTTGAATAGATTAAATTATGTATAAAATTTCTTTTACTATATAAATATAATAATATAGCCTATTAAAAAAAAAGATAAACTAATTAAAAGGAGGTGAATGGAAATTTTTTTTTTTAAACAGTCAAATCAGAGATTAAATTTCAGATTCATCTTTCAAATTTTCTTTAAATTATTAAATCCAGAGGGGTTTTGATAAAGGCTTCCCTCGATAATTACAAAATCACAAAAAAAAAGGGTTGCTCCAACCTTTATGAAAAAGACACATTCTCTTAGTTAATAATATCCACCCACTTCAAAATTATAAAACCTAGCCAAATTTTGTAATTTTGATAGCAAAAATCTATAAATTCTATTCTCTTCATATTACTTAAAAAATATTTCATCAATTTCTGAATACTAATATAACTTAATCAAATAGTAATTAATGAAATATAAAAAGAGAAGTCAATTTAAATATTTTTATTTTTCAGGATGTCTCAACTTTTTTTTCAATTAAAAAAAACAATGAAGATCTTATCGAGACGGGATAATGAATTATAAAAATAATCATTGGCGGACCCTGATATCAATAAATGGAGGAGGGGTAGTATTTTGGATGATTTAACTTCACTTTAAATTTAAAAATTCTTTTGGTTAATTTCTTTATATTTTTAAAATTTGAAAACGCAAACACTTCCTCCTCTAAAGAACCGGCTAAGAAATCTTTCTTGGGATTTCCCAATTTGAATGACTCCGAAGCGGAGTTGTTTGTGCCCCCGCCCCTCTAGCTCTCCGCGATAATAAGTATCATAAAGACATTCTTCATTGTTTTATTGAAATGGGCTCATTTTATAATATACAAATTTTTTATTTCACTTTTTCAGGGTTTTTCAAAATGGAATCCCTCTGCCTAAATTTGCTAGTGATTTGCACACATCTATATTTACATAGACTCCCTTTTGGTTTATATTCTAAAGTATTTTCATTAATTATTAGTAATTTTCATTTTGACTTCTTTTTTTATATTATAATAAAAAGTAATATACATTACTTAATGGGTAATTGATATTTAAAATAATCCCCAAATAAATAAATAGTCAAATATTTATGTAGACTATTTTTTATAAAAAAAAACTTAAAAGAAAATAGCATCTTAGAAAACGCGAGGTCATTTTTCTGGTTTTCTCACTTTGAGAAATTTCTCAAAACATTATGTAATAAATAATTAAACCTCCGAGATATAAATAGTCTTTTAAATTAAAAATAAGAATCGACGAAAAAAATGATATTTGATTGGGGTTCATAGTTCCAAAAGAGGGAATTGTGTTTTTTAGGTGTGCCTTCAGGTTAAAGGAGGCACTTTTTAGCTGAAAGGTGCCTCCTATTGATGGGGACCCTATACTCTATTTATTATAACTTCAGTATTGAGAATGTGGATGCCTGGAGGGATGAAGGATGACAGTCCGCTGACCAATCAGAACACGACCTGGTTAAAGCTATAGTTATCACTTATGTTGACAATTTTTCACAAAAACTCTACTGCGAGACTTTCCTTCAACATTATCAACGTTACAGTCGGTCGTCAGCTTTTCTGCCAAATGCCTAGTACTGAAGTTATAATAAATACAGTATAAGCGAGCTGGCTCCCTGGATAACAGTATTTAAAATTTTTCTAATGTTCCCTATTAATATAAAATTGTTTAAAATTTAAATTTAAGCAATTTATAGATTATTAAAGAAAATAAATTGTATGACTTATAGAAGAGCATTTTTTAATTAGAAAAATTATATGCTTATTTGATTAGCGCATTAAAAATAAATATATTATTACAATTATAATGAATATAAGGAAGACGCCAACCAAATCTTGTCTTATAAAAATAATATAAATAAGCTCTTCTATAATATTTTTTTTCTTTACATTAATTAATTAATTTTTTTTTATTATATTTTCTTTTTTTTTTCTTTCAGCGAGTTTATAGCGTAAAGTGGCTACTGAAGGACGAGGCTGAGTTCTCCTGTTGTTTTATTTTCCGTATTAAAATAGTCAATAAATAAATAATTATTATATTTACAAGATTAATCATAAAAAAAAATTAACTACTCTTGTTTGTTCATTCCACAGCCCGTCCATTTTCTTTTTATTAATTTTTAAAATAATTTTCTAATTCACTGTTTGTAAAAATCATAAGAAATAATGGTAAAGAGAAATAAAAAAACTGTTTCCTTTTTGTTTTTTTATTTTTTTTTCTATATTTATGTGATATCTCTGTAGTTATTAATAATGCTGTGTTGGTCCAATTCTGAGGTTTTTATCCGAGGTGAAATTGAAGTAATATAATAATATAAGTTGAGATAGCTGATATCATCTATAAAACAAAAATTTTTTTATTATAAATATATGAAGTTACTTAAGCCCCTTGAATAATGAAACAAGAGTTCTGTCTCTTCTCCAAGGATGAGTTCCCTTCCCGTCCTTTATTTAAAATAATGGACTATCAATTAATTTAAATAAATTTAGATTGATAACGGATATTATCAAATTAATATATATAATTTAATATCATTTTATATATAATTTAACAGGCATATTTTGATGCCAAAAAACAAAAAATGATGTGTTTATTTGGGATCATATTATTAGAAAAATTGAAAGCAAAAATTTTTTATTTCTCCTTTCTTTGATCAATTTTTCTCTTAAAATCTTATCAATATTTTTTTAGTATTTCCTCTAGCTGTTCTGATATATTTTACCTTCCTGTTTAATTTTTTTCACTCTTTTATTATTTTTTGTCTATATTTTTCTTAACATAATTTTTTCCCATACCTTGTTTTGAAATTTTGTCTGATCCTTTCTCCAAGTGGCCCCCGAGTCCTGATCCTGACTAGATTATTCTTTCAAAAAATAAAAAAAAAAAATATCTATATATTATATAATAATTAATAAATGTGTTTTTATAAATTCGTATTTGTAAATACGAATAAACATCCATCTCTTTCCTTTTTTTTATAATTATTTTTTAAAATTAAATTAATTTTCATCTCTAAAAAAATCCTATCATATGATAAAAAAGACATTATTATGACTTAACTACTATTATAAATTCAATAAATTTAATAATCAATCCATACTTGTGACTTAGCAATTTCAAAGTTTTGGGGGTGGAAGTTCATATTTTATAAACCCTATATATATATATATATAGAGAGAGAGAGAGAGAGTAGGAGAAATATTACTAACCTAAATTTTATTATTAAACTAAATTGTCCATTAAAATTTATGAAATTTTTTATTGAAGACCAATAGGTGGTGGCTTGAACCACCAAGCTGCCGCTCCTTTTAGAATTATTCTTACTAGCACTCGGTACAAAATTGTTAAGTTTGAATTTTATATTATTTTTATATTCTCAACCACTTTTTTGTATTGTAAATACAGTATTGAGAAATTAACCCTTCTTTAATAATATAAAATATAATTATACTAATAAATTAATTAGTCAAACTTTTTTTTGGAAGGGAACACTCCGGGCGTAAAAAATCCCAGCGATTGTGATTTTTACTTCGAATATAAAGCTACAATGGTGGCTATGAATAATAATAATAATAGCTTGTTAGGAAGGGAAGAATCAGCCAAAAATAAAAAGTCAATATGATTTTACTTATCTGACCTACTTGATCCTAGAGACGTTTCGAGACAAATTTATTATCTCATAACCTGTCCATGAATCAAATTATTTCGCATTTTAGTTATAAAGATAAATAACATGTATATTATTACAATTATAATGAATAATATATATATAAAATGATTGCTTGAATGAATAATATTCATATTATCGTTCATTCAAGAAATGAACTGATGATGAGATAATAAATTTTCCTGGAAACGTCTCCAAGATCAGAAAGCCCATAAACCTTTTTATTTTTGCTGATTCCTTCTATATGAGATATTTTACTATGAATATTTCGTAAACATTATTAAAATTATTAAATAAATTTTACTATAAAATCCCAATTACATATATATGAGGAAAATATTAATAATAAAATAATTGCTTTTTAGATTTGTGGGTTTGGAAATAGCTATCCACTTTTATTCTTTAAAAACCAAGCAACTCTGCTTGGCTCTTGGACAAGTCCCAGCTTGCACGGGCTGGCATGGGACCAAGCAGGTGGAAACAAAGAATCCCTCAGTATGAGAGAGATCACTCCAGAGTGAAGACACCCCCATGCGTCGCTCTCTCTCGAAAATGCTTATTGCTTAGTGTGTGGAAGATTGGCTCAGAGAGACAACGTAGCCACGCATCTCTCCTTCGAAAAACTGCATATCTTTTAAAATATGAACCCAGAATAGGTAAATTTCTTCTCACTATTCCCTCTAATCATATTTTTATTATTTATAAAATTATTTAGTCCTAAAAACTTCCTAATCGAGAAATAGTGGTTTATTTCTTGATGATGCTCTCTTTTCGTGTCAAACAAAACGTATTAATTATTATTATGGATACAGTCTGGTTAGAAAAATTAAACTTAGTCATTATTTAATCGTACACCTTCCAGGGTGGGTCGCACGGTGATTTAGATTTATAAATATAAATAAGAGAAATGAAATAAAAGGGGTACCAGGGTATCCGGCTGCGAGAACCCCCGATGGTTAGTACTTAAATACACATAAGGTACTTAGTAGAGCCGTCGAGAGACAGGCGTAAATAAAAATAAGAGAAGTCTTAAAGACTCGGAACTAAAACCAGGTTCTACGTTGGATTGGGGAATGTTACAGGCAAAATTGTTAAAATGCCTATTCTCAGAGTTCTAGAGGTGTATTATTATAATATATATCATCTCAATTATTGCTAAGAAAGCCTAGTCCTAGTTGCCCTACCAAAAAAACAACCATATAAAATAATTGTGATCTTATAAACAGCTTTAGAGCTCTGAGGTTGGTTTTAATCAAGACCAAAACGTCAGCATAGAAATTCAGAATAAAGAGAAAAAATACTTTTACTTTCTTTAACGTTTTGATATTTCACTTTTCTCTTTAGTGGGAATAAAGGCGTCTGAACTTATTTAAAAAAAAGGGAGGCAAGAATGAAAAAAGCTTATTAATTTATATATTTATATATATATTTTTAATAAATTTTTATCAAGTTAATTCATTATTCATTTTGATAAGTTCCAAAAAAAAATATATTTTAGAGATAAAAATTAGCTAAGAATCTGAGGGGTTCAGTGCAAAATTTCAAATGAAGGGTAAAATTGAAAGTAAATTGTTGCCACCTACTTTCTAAAGAAATAGAATAGAATCTACTAGTGCTGTGATTTATACAAATAAAAAATATTACTACTACTACTAATATGGCTACTCAATCAAATGGCATTACGTTTAGGGGCTTTATCATTTTGATAAGAATTTTAATAAGATGTATCCCTCTAATTCTAAATCCTTCATAGAGAATTAGAATTAAATTTCCCAATACTTACTGAATAAAAAAGTGGCATATCAATATTAAAGAATCCACAAGCTGTGAATTCCACTTTCATATGCATCAGGTGTATAGAAAAGAAGTATAACTGAAAAAGAATTTCTTAGTTTAATAAATGATTACCTCTAACATAGAATAAGCAAAAAATAATAATAGTCTAGAAATTTGTTAAAATTATAATTCGACATAACAATAAATATACCAAGGAGTTCATAAATGCGTTCGTTTTTGGTTACTAGAAACGCAAGCAGTCTAAATGACCAACTCCATGTTAAATCTCTCTAGAAATTAATAAATAAATATGCGCGGTCCGGAGCTCCAATTAATCGAAAAAAATATTAGAGAGTTGGTTATTTGAGTTGCCTATCTTCTAGTAATCAAAAACAAATCAATTTCTTATCTACTCCATGGTACGAGAATTGAGAACAGGGAAGTCATAATTACTTAGGTTGTTTATAATTTTATTCTAGAAAGTAGGCAACCCAACTAACTAATTTATTATTTGAAAACTTTCGCCTGATAAAAGTATTTTTGACTTTTTAACGGACAAAAAATTTAGCCCTTCTCAAGAAATATAAATAAATATTTTTTTGTATTTTTCTCTTAATTATTTTAATATTTATTTAAAAAAAGTTATTTTAGAGAGCGCTTTTCTTTTTAGATATCCTTTCCCTTCGCTTATTTAATTTATAAATTATATATCAATTTTGTTTTATTTTTTGATTGTGTGCCATAGGTATAAAAATTAATAAATTACCTCTTCTTTTATTAATGGATTGTCTGTGGTCAATATCAGTTTATGAACTATGCTTGAAGTTCTGCTGGCCTAAAACAAAACAAAATAAAAACATATCCACTTTGATTTCTCTTCTTGAAGAGGTGGAATCCATGCTTTCCCGTTCTCTTCCCACCATGAGTTCACTTTTGGCGTTCGGATACTCCAGGGGCGTAGCCAGGAAAAGAGGTTAAGGGTTAAAAACCCTCTCTATGAGACTTGAACTTATTAAATATTAGGCCTAAAGAAGAATAAAGTTTAATACACAAGTAAAAAAAATATTAGTAATAAATAAAATAAATTTATTTAGTATAAATATTGAAAAAACCACCAAAACCATTCTCTCGCCGAAATAGGTTATCAGTGTTTCTCAAACCACACACCTAAAGCTGCCTTTATCCGAACCGCAAGTAAAACAAATTTGCAATTTTTCTAAAATACCATAATTTTTCTTTTTTTTTTATATCTCTTTCTTTTATTTATATAATGTATAAACTTTTTTGAAAATGAAATATATCAAAATAAAGGCCAAATTTATCTTATGAACAAGTCGCTTCTTGAATAAAATAATTTGAAACATATGAAGCAATTTGGTTGATCAAAAAAAAAAAAAAATGCGGCCCATGCCTTATATCTTCTGTTTTGTCAAACCGGCCCTACACCAATGGTACTTTGTACCCAAAACCCAGAATTATACCAAAAGCTTTATTAGGAAGAAATTATATTTTCAAACATTTTTTATAACCATCTATTTCTTCCTTGCATTAATATTGAATTATACACATCTATCTCTCTCTTCAGTCATTTGTGTCAGGGGTTGACACATTGTGATTACTCTAGAGTAACTTTCATGGGATCATACTGGGGTGGATTCCCGATCCCTTCCCCAATACACGCCTATAAGTATCTATTATAAACTGGTATGGCTGAATGATAATAAAAAATTATCTTATAAATCCAGAGACTTTTTTTTTTGATAAAAAATATTCTATATAACTTGGAAATTGAAAATAAATAATTCTACCATACCACGGTTTTCAAAAAGAAATAGCTCAAAGAATGTATTTCTACTTTGGAAGACAACATTTTATCCTACTAATTCTTCACATTTTTATAATTATTTTCGTTTGTTGCAGAAGTCGTCTCTTCTTATTCAAGTACTTCATGAACTCCGAGAGACTTCTTAAAGGTTATATTTGTATGGCGCATAATAATCAAAGCCTTAGTTAGTTTCGGGATGTTTTTTCTTTTCAGTTGGCCCAAAATGACTTTTTTAAAAATTTAATAGATTTTTGGATAATATTTAAACGTATTAATTAATAATTAAATATTTTCATTTTAATAAATTATTTATTTCATTTAAAATTTTTAAATTTAAATTTCTAAATTTTTTATTTGCTAATAATTTCACTTCACTTTAATAAAATTTATTTTATTTAAAATTTAGATAAATTGTTTTCTATTAATTTCAAATATATTGAATATTATTAAATAATTTAGATTAGGTTAAAGTGTGCCCCTCGTTTCATCAGAGAAAAGCCTCATCCGTCGAGGGATTCAACATCAACTTGGTACCCAGGACTTAAGGTGTGACTTATATACGAATTCAAATTTTATTGTATTCATTTTTCGATATTAAATTAGAAAATTAATTTTCACACCTTAATTGTAGATTAAATTTAGAGGGTTGGAGGGTGCGCCATGCCAACGTGAAGGGATTTTTTTTTTTGAACCTGCAGCCTCTCCTCGTGAATCTATTAGTGGAAAATTCACTGAGATTATTTTTCAACTTAGGCCTCTATTGGATATTCATTGTTGTTAGCTTCAGTTGTCCGCTAATCATTAGCTAGTTCGTTTGTGTTAGGACCCCGTCTCTTGTTTTTAATTTAGGATCTAAGAGAGACTAATTTGAAAGGTATTCTCATTGTTTTATTCCATGAACGAATCATAAGGAGAAGCGGTCAGATCTGATTGAGAGATTGAGGCCCAGGTTCCAAGTGTTTTGTACCTTTGCGTAAAGCCGTCTTTTGATGACGCATTCGGGAGTCTGATAGGTTTTTGTATCTTTGAGGGTGGGTTTGAGGTGGCTCTATGAGTAAACGAGTCAGGGAGGGGTTGTCGTTTCTCCAGGAATAGCCTGGAGGCTCAAAATTTAATGAACCTACTATTTATTATTAATTGGAAGATACAAACGACAGATCCTTCAGGCCAGGAACCCGAGGATCCTACCGATCTGATGGTAGGAACCGGGTATCATTCTCTTTTCTCTTTTCGTATTTTGTGTTAGGCTAGGTAGGATTTCTTTCAGGTAGCCCCCTGCTCTCATTTATTCGTATTCCAAAAAATCATGTTCATTCTCACTGATACGATTTCTTCAGACTCCCGGTTTTCGGAAAATATTTTTTATTTAATATTTGATATCAATTTTTAATTTCCTCCTTGCCACAATTTATTTACCATAACAAATTTTTTTGTGGTAAATGAGATTTATTATATTAATTTATATTCTTATGTCAATAAAATTTAGTTGTAAATGTGGAGGGATTCAAGAAAAAACCGCCACTGCCAGAGCATTACAAAAAAAGACCTTAAATTTGCCAAAAGAATAAAATGAAATGACACCCCTAGCATTAATGAATGAAATTATTCTAATTTAAAAAATAATAAGTTCAGTGAATAATGCAATTAAATATTCATTATTTCAAAAAGAAAATATTTTTGAACAAATTTAAAATAATAGAATTATTCATTTATTTATAGAAAAATATACTTTATTCGTTAAAACATAAGCGAGCTTTGATATCAGGATCCAATGTCCAATGAACCAAATTTAACAGAGACAAACATTGTTTATATATATCATAAAATATTCTGAATAATAATGCAAAATACATGAAAGAATTTTGCAAAATATAAATAAAATTTCGAAATATATTTATGTGATTCAAACATAGACAACTCACTAATTCGATTTTTTGCTTTAAAGCTACTCTAAAAACGACCACGCATGCGCAGTTGTTATATCTGCCTAGAAATTATCAACTGACCATGTCTGGAAAAATATCGGATTATAGAGTAGTCATTTTCCAACAAACAAACAATTATAATTAATTTCTTCAATCCACTGATTAATTTTCAACCCGAGTTATTATTTTTATAATTAATTAATTAATATATGAGCCGCTTATTTTGAAAGTGGCCTAACTCCATTTATCTTCAAATCGAGATATTGAAAGTTTTGCGTTTCAATGAA